>VXAA01004977.1:364605-398487 GCA_013399115.1 Anseranas semipalmata | reverse complement strand
AAAAAAGAATTGTTCAACGCATCCATCATTAGCTACATTCCTTCTGGATAAGGTAGCTATAGAACGCCTGAGTGTCTCCACTGGAAAGATACAGTTAAGTGTGTGTGTGTGTGTGTACATGTTGGTCTTCCTGCAGGAACATAAAAGACTGGGGCTTCCTATAGTAAGATGCACAAAAAATAAATCATTTATTTCCAGAGAGTTTCCCAGCCCAGCCAAAAATTTTGCAGGGAGAGCAAAGATGGAGGGAAGATTTCAATTTAGGAAGTGATTGATCATAGTTCACCTGTTTTTATCCAAAAGAAAAACTGTCTATACAATTCAGCTGTTGCTGAATGGGGTCTGTTATGAATCCAGACTTGGCTAGTAAAATCTCTGCAATAAAAACATCTCTTTGATGTCCAGCCCAGTACATAAAAACCAAAAGTATGCTGTTACCAAGGTGAATGGGTGAATGGTTTGGGTTAACATCTAAACAGTTACAAATGTCACAAGCTTGGAGAGATGTAAAAAAAAAACAGTTGGAATATTCACTGAAGCCAGGTTTCTGGTTTAAATTTAGAAGAAATGAAAATATCTAATATATTTTATGAAGTTGTCAAGCATGAAATTGCATCTTTGAGAATCTGAAAAACACTGAGAGTTTAATACATGTACTTTAGGTAATGACATACAAATAAAAGAGGTACCGAATGATTCATGATCCATTATCCTAAATACCAGGCTATATAGTAGAGTTGATATGTCTGAAGATAGCAGGTGGCATGATGATCATGTTGGCCTTTATTCTGATAAATATATATTAAGAGAGAAAGACAACTTGACAGTCATTCTTCTCAAGTGATGTGTGCATGGTACCAAACCAGATTGTCACAGGCTTTAATCTACAGAAAAGTAGTAAAGTATGGGGTTTTGTTTGCTTGTTTAATTGTTTTATTGTTGTTTAATGGGAGAAACACCTTCTCTAGCCTTTCCTATAAGAAACTGCAAAGAACCAAGCAAAACTTGGTTACTTGGTTAGACAGAGCCATCTCCTGTGTCCTCTAAAAGCTCAGGGTTTGCTCTGTCTGTATGTTTCATTCCCTGGAAAAAGAGGGCATAAGAATGCGAGGAAAGCTGGACCCTGTATATTTACCAAAAAAAATAAATAAATGTAATTTTAACTGCTAAGCACGGCTCCGTGCTGTGGTTGTTTTTTCCCTTAGTGGTGGGGAATTAGAGCACACACCCCTGAAGGGTGCAGCTGTAAGTTTCCACCAAAGCTGTACTCCCAGGGGCTACTACATTTGCAAGGCATACATTAATACATGCACTTCATATTCTTCTGCATGAGGATCTTTTCTTGCATAATTTTCAGGATCTGTAGGGTTTTCTGATGACAGTTTCTTTTCCTTGAAACTCTGCAAAGAGATACTAAAGGTGCATCGTGCACTCTTTGCCTCATGATGCTAGTTCACAACATCAAGATATCTTTTCTTGGCAATACCTGAAATTTTCAAGAAATGTTAGTGACTGTAGCAAGAAGTGTGTGAGTTGTGTGACCAGTTGGATAGCACTATTTCTATCTAGAAAGACAATCTCTCAGGAATGTTTTATGGTGTTAGTGGGAACAATATGGGGAAGCCTCAAGCTCTTATTCCTTCTGAGAATTTAATTTTGTTGGCTTTATGCATTCCTGAAAATTCATCTATATCCCTGTAACTTACAACAGTTAAAAGAAGGATATACAAAGCCAGAAAAGATGAGAGAAATGGACTGTTTTGGAGCAGGAATGTGAGCCAGAATTTGACAAGGACAAGACAGTGAAGTGAAAGTTTTGTGGATTTAGGGAAATTAAAACATAAGCAAGTCTTCTGCATTATGGTTCTTTGTCCCCCTCTGGTGACTGAAAAGCTGCAGGTGTTTCTGAAGCTAATATAGTATTTGGACTGAAAAGGAAGTTGTTTTGTTGTTGTTGTTATTGTTGTTGTCATGCCTGTTGTGGTTTGTATCCAGTCAGTTGCAACTAAGCCTGGACTATTCTTGTTTCTTCACTGCTAGCAAGCCATACAGGATTCTCCTATTTCATGCACAATACCTAATAAATCTAGTAACAGAGTACTTCTGTCTATGTGTGAATTGTCTTCTGTGCCTAATGGGTCTCAATGGAGGTAGACACAGGCAGAATCCTTTTCCTGTGGCTAAATGATTTGCTCCAATTGGTCATTTTTAATGGAGTATGAGGACAGTGGATATCAATATTTCATAGTCATGAAGGGTATTTTTTCAAGGACAGTTGTGTCTGTGTTGAAGCTCAATGCCTGTATGTTTCTGGGGAGCAGAGTGGCATGTCACTTCATGTCTGCTCCTGTTACAATTCAGAAGGGGGATTACAGTGCTCAGAACTTTTCCATGGTGTAGCTCAATTATGTCTCTTGCTAAACAAACAAACAAACAAAAAAAAAAAAACCAACAAAAGCCAACAACAACAACAAAAAAACCACTTATTTTTAGCTACTTATTAAAAGCTTAGTGTAGAAAATGGGTATGTTTATTCACGAAAGTACAGATCTATTCCATCAGTCACAGTAGGGACTAGTAAAGGAAGACTACAATAAAATATGGGGCTGAAGTCACCAAAGTTGTCCCTAACATTTAGATATCTGTACACTATTGGTCACTGCAATGCATTTAGTCACCCAGGTATCCTAAAAATTACAGGGGGACAGAAAGTGCTCCAGAACAAAATTGCCAAAAGGAAGCACAGTAAGGGGAGATGTCTAAAAGAGATGGTAAGAAAAGCCGAGGATAGGCATGAGGTTGAAAGTCTCTGTTCCCCTCCATATGAATAATGAGTGCCCACATTTGCTCAGAGTTCACAGCTGTGCTCTTTCTCCTAGTGTAAAACTGGAAGTCTGGACAAACTTTTCCTGGGCAGAAAAAGTAACGGAGGTATCAATCTTTTCTCCCCAGTTTCACCACCTACCCAGAGACCCTGCTTGCATTTGAGAAGGAAAAGGTCCTGTTCCTTCCTCTGCTTGGTTTGAAACCAGATCTTTTACCTTCTCAATTGTTGGTGCTGCTGTATGTTGAGTGGCTTACCCTCATCTGGATGGCTGAAGCTGTTCCACTTTTCTGTAAAATGTGTAAATATTCACTTAGCTAGATCAAGAGCAAGTTACCAATGCAGTAACCTAGTGGTTAGAAAATTCATCTGAGATGTCAGACAGGGAAGTTCAAGTCCTTATGCCAAAAGACTTATATATACAAAATAGAAAAAGTTCTAGAGGAGGAAGCCAGTACTCTACAGCTGGATTATATTGCTGGGAGATATGAGGCTTAAATTTCCTCCTGCACAAAAAGAAGATTTGAGACTCCAACACCTCAGGTGACTGTTCTTACAGATAGTGTGCAGGAGGACTTTGTCTTTTCTTAGATGTGTCTGACAAAAACACAGGTATGCCCAGCCTCAGATCTCATACAGGTCATTGGTCAGGGTAGCCAAACAGGACTGTAGATGTGAATCTTTTCTGGCAATCTAGGGATTGGTTGCTATTTAACTTACTGCTGTCAAGATAGCAATCTGACTCTTAAACACTAACTGCAGGTACTGCTTGGAAATCTTCTTCTCAACCTGCTTGCTTACGCCTTAAACTGAATTGCCAGGGTAATACATAATTACCTTCTTTTACTGCCCATGTCATAGGGTGTGATATTCCTTCAATATTTTGCATGTGCTGGGTCTAGTTGAAAGCCCATGGAAGTAAGAGGTAATGCATGACTCCAGTGGTCTCTGGAAAATACTTTTTCCACCATCATAGGGTAAGAGTTTCTTTTTGCAAAATATATGAACATTTTTATTAGAGGTAGGATTAATTTAGTGTATTAACCCACCATTGAGACCACCTGCACTACTAGTAATGTGTGTGCTATGAGTACAGGTAAGCTGAGAAATAGGCAATGCTAAAATGTAAAACCCATCCCTGAAGCTGAAACTATCTTTTTGGAAAATACTTGTAGATGCTAGCTTATGCCACAGAGAGCAATACAAAGTGCAAGCTTAGAGTTTTTATTATACTCACTAACACATTGACTCAGGAAAAAGCTGTAGGAAAGACTGCTGGATCATCACTCGTAACAATGGCCATACTATTCTACCTAGTTATCTTCTTATTGAGCCTAATAGGAGGCAAAATTTTACCTTCTGCATAGCTTCAAAATGCTGCTGCAGGTCTGTCTACCTGTCTGTATTTGACAGCTGTAGCTTCTGAAAAGACTGGAATGCCTCCAAGTACCTCATTTTAAAGCATCTAAATATTGGGAAAAGTGGGAAGTAATAAAGTCAAGATCCTTATTTCTAATTATTGAAGCCAGGAACATCTCTCAATGTTCAATTTGTGACTGGTCAGGAAGGGTTAAATCTTCAGGAATGTTGGAATGATATATCTTTGCACACTCTTTGTGACAGCTTTGCCTTTTATTTATGGCAATTGGGAAGTAATGGTATTCTGTCAGGTCACCTGTGAAACACCTGGCTTCAGTTTTGGCAAAGTAGTTCATCAAAGGAGTTATAATTTATTTGACATTGTTTGGTACAGGTCAAAAAACATTTAGCTGTCAATACACCAGGTAGATTTATGGCTATGCATGGACAGAAATAATTGAACGGATTTCAGAGAACTAATCAGGAACAATGCCTTTTTTCCTTTGATAAATCTATTAGAATTTCATTTTTATTCAAGTCAGCTTCCAGTGACAGATGCAAAATGCATCTGTTTTTGATGGCACAGTACAGAGTAATGTGAGCAGTGAAGGAGACAAGACAGAGAAAAGGCTGCTCTTCTGTCACCAGAGGGACAATTCTTATTTTGATCACCCTGCATACAATAGATAAATCAAAGATATTGCATGTCAAAGCAATGCCTGAGTTTGAAGTAATTTCTTAGTCAAAACTCTTTCTGAGTATAGTATTCATTTACTGTAACTTAGTCTAATTACAGATACTAACTACAGAATCACAGAACGGTTGAGGTTGCAAGGGATCTCTGGAGATCACCTGGACCAGTCTGCCTGCTCAAGCAGGGACACCTACAAATGGTTGCTGAGAACCATTTCCAGACAGCTTTTGAAGATCTCCAAGGATGGAGACTCCAACACCTCTCTGGGCAACCTGTGCCAGTGCCCAGGTGTCCACCAAGCTCCCCAGGTCTTTTTCTGCAGTCCTGAAGTAGTCATTTTTGTAATAAGCATCATATCCCCTACTTTTTCAAGTTTCCCACTTTCTCTTTCCTCCAGATGCTTCTCACTGCAATATTCAGAGTAAATATTATATAAGAACTATTTTATATTAGTGTGTTTATCCCAAGTGAAAGTTATCCATTCTATGGCAGTCAAATAGTAGGGGATTCCGTCTATAGGAAATATATGAGATTGCTTTTTCTCCTTTCCATTTCTACTGTATCCTCTGGGCTGAACTACATTGCATTTCAAGGGGTACCTTCATGCTCACATACATAACTCTGCTACAGGCTGATCATGATGCAGGTGGCAAATTGTGCTTTTAATCTGTTTACTAAGTACTGCAGGCTGAGTTTTAAGTGTTTGCAAGAAGAAAGATATTATTGGGAAGTTACTGTGGTCAAATGTATGTAGAAGGGATTAATCATCCCCCCACTAAAAACATTTAACAGGTATTTCACTTCAGTGCATTTACATCTCTAGACCCATAAATATGAGAAATCATAAAGATATTTTGAATCTAGAAACTGTGATGTGAAAGGATATGGTCTGTGTTGTATGGGGAAGCAAGAAAGATGACTAATCTGACCCTTTCTTTCTTTAAAATTCTATTTGCCAATGTGAGTGGCCAATATGTGGTAGAGAAGGTGGGAAAGATTTCAAAGCCACACAGACAGAGCTGCAGTTTGCTGCCTAGTTTGAGGTGCTGAAGTCTGTTTGGAACTGATCTGCTTCTTCCATGAGAGGGAGAGGGGAAGGACAGAGTTGGGGTGTAGTAGAGCTGGTGCTGGAGCCTGAGCTAGATATACTTATATGCTTTATATAAGAGGACTATGAGATAGTGCTGGTAACTAATGTCTCCTGCGTCCTCAGAGAGGACATCTCTGCACACTGATGCCTGGCTGGTAGCTGAAATAACCATCTTGGCTCTCTGAGGGCCTGCACATACACAAGAGCAGTGGTTCATGGCTGTGTAGACAGACTGAAGCACATGTAGATGTTTTGCTCCCTCTGCAGGTCTGAACAGCCTGAACCAAGGAATTGTACCAACCTGAAACATGAGACATGAAGGATGGGAAAGATTTCAACCTAAAACCTAGAGGATGGCTCTAATATATTAGAAGTCCTTCAGCCTTTTTAGTGCCTGTAGGGACTGAATTTTAAGCAAAGTCTAGGCTAACTGGTGGCTTATGAGAGATTATTTTGGAGTTTGGTGCTTCAACATCTGAAACAGTAACATCTGAAAGCAGACAGAATTCAGTAGCTGAGGCAAAATTGTCCTGACATCATATTGGTTTGTGCCATCTCAAGCTCGGCTTGTGCTGAGGCTCAAAGGCAAAAAAGAGGGTCTGATGATCTAAACGGAATTTGACGCTTGACAGGGACTGTTTATCTCATTTCTTCTAGTTCGCTGACAAGCTTGGCCCATGAAAACAAATACAAAATTACTCAGGGTTATTTGAAAACTAGTTTGAAGTCTAGTTTGCCCAGTTTCCAGCAGTGGAAAGCAACACAATTTCAGAGATCTGACTGAAATTTGACATAGGGAAACTTGGGAACTGAAAACAGGTGATAGTGCAAGACTGCTGGAATTGCTAGGTTGCTCAGTGAATAAATCTCAATGACACTTTCATTCAAAGTTTGTGCTTGTTTTTATTCTGGTGCAATCACTGGGCAGAAGCTCATGGTAAAAACATCTACCACACCACTCCTACAAAGATAGGAGAATGTCAAGAAAAAAAGTACAAAGGATCCAATAAAAATAGGATTCATAAATCAGAAGCCCCAGCAACAAGCATATTGAATAGGTCAGGTTGATTATCTTCACACTTGGAACTTCAGAGGAGTAGCTATAGAGGTTCAGAGAGGTGAAACACAGCTTTGTGTTTTCCAAGAAAACTCATAGGGGATTGATCAAGGGCAGTTTTTGGCAAAGCAGAAGCGACACTAAGAATGTTTCATGGAGGCTAAACCCACAACTTTATAATCTGCAAGGGGAAGCATAAGACTTCCTAAACACCCTGTTTAAAAATAACTGTAGCTGGAAACATTAGCTGATGAACAGGTTTTTTGCATTAAACCTTAAGCTATTTAAAAGAGGGTGGTATGGGAGTTAAGGGTAGAAAAATTCCCCTAAGGGAGAACACTGATGGAAGTAAAGACAATGCTACAATTATTTGAAATAAGAGGAAAGTAAACAGAATTCAGAAGTGGAATTCTTTTCTGAAAGGAATCTGCTCTGGGCAGGGAGTGATGGAAAGGACCATAGCTGGAAGGGAAGAGGTGGCAGTGGGGTGAGCAGGGGTGAAAGAAGAGGGAACCATCTGAACATCTGGGCAATCTAATAAGAAATGGTGCCAGAAGGCACTATTTTCTTTGATTTTAACTCTGTTGTATTCCATATTGCAAGAGATTTGTATGCTGTCTGCTAGTGTACTGGTCATCACCTGTTTTTAGGCTATAAGAAAAGAATCTAATTTATTTTGTATTTTTAAGATCTTGCACGCACCTTCCAAGGGACAGACTGGGCCAGGTGACCCTTAATTCATCTTGTGGCCAGTCTTTGTGGGACCATAAGCCAATTTGGGTTGGAAAGGACCTCAGAAGCTCTCTAGTCCAAACCCCTGCTTAAAGCACTGTCAGCTCTGAGGTCAGACCAGGTTGCTCAGGGTCTTGCCATTTGGGTTGCCAATTGCAAGTCAGGTCTTGAAAACCTCCAAGGATGGAGACTGCACAACTTCTCTGGGCAACCTTCCACTCCCTGACCATCCACACGGTGTGATAATTTTCCCTTATATCCAGTATGAATTTCTCCTTTCAGCTCATGCGTGTTGCCTCTTGTCATTCCACCATTCATTGGTGGCTCCATGTTACCAATGACCTCCTCATAGGTACCAGGGGCCTGCATTCAGGTGTCCTCAAGCCACCATCCAAAGATAAGGTAATACTAGCAATACCCTATTCACTATGTTGCAAATCCAAAAGACTGAAGGGTACTATCATTTATAGTACATCTTTGCTTTACCTTTCTTCATCAGAGCAAGAACATGCTACACATAAGGAAAGCACTGCAAAACAGTCAGAGATTTGGTCTTGCTAAACCTTCAAAAATTTGGTTGCTTCTCCAGGATTTCATGGTGCTGAAATGAAAATCTCACAAGAATGAATTATTTCTGAAATTTTTGCTACTTCCTTATTTTTTCCCTTGACATCTCAGCATTCAGTCAAAACCCACTCTATGGAAGGGGAATATAGAATTAAATGAATTTTAGGAAAAGTATTTTTTAAGGCTTTGTGTATATTTATGAGGTAATAATAATATAATATAATATAATATAATATAATATAATATAATATAATATAATATAATATAAGGAGACTATAAGGTCTCCCTGGAAAAGAGAAGGCTCCGGGGAGACCTTATAGCAGCCTTCCTGTAACTAAAGGGAGCCTACAAGAAAGCTGGAGAGGGGCTCTTTATCAGGAAGTATAGTGATAAAGAGTAATGGTTTTAAGCTAAAAGAGGGTAGATTTAGATTAGATATTTGGAACTGATTTTTTACTATGAGGGTGGTGAGGCACTGGAACAGGTTGCCCAGATAAGCTGTGGATGCCCCATCCCTGTGGAGAAGTGTATATAGCCAGTTTGGCTGGGGCTTTGAGCAACATGGTCTAGAAGAAGGTGTCCCTGCCCATTGGCAGGGGGGTTGGAACTAGATGATCTTTAAGGTCCCTTCCAACACAAACCATTCTATGATTCTATGATACTATGATTATTATTATTCAACAATAATAGTGGCTAATAGTGTCCATCACGAATGACCCGAAGGAGTACATGAAATAGAATCAGAACTAACTTTAACTATTATTTTTACAAGAAGATTATTAGAGAGAAACTGCATCTTTATTTCTAGGCTTTTAGCACCTACAGAAACTTCCTAAGCTGCTTGTCAAGTTTATCAGTGCTTTGAACATTCTTTCTAAGCAAAACCAGAAAATTGTTAAATTTTATCTGGCAAATAGTTTGCCATAAAATCTGAACTGAAAAAGATAAAATATCAAGCCTCAGGACTTGGGAAGATATATAAAGGTGTTTACAGTAGACTTTGTTATGCACAAAAGAGGCTGAAGAAAATGTCTTACATAAAAACCTTTATCCAGAACTTCACAGACTAATAAGCTTTAAAGA
Source organism: Anseranas semipalmata (assembly GCA_013399115.1). Lineage (NCBI taxonomy): Eukaryota > Metazoa > Chordata > Aves > Anseriformes > Anseranatidae > Anseranas > Anseranas semipalmata. The sequence goes on along the minus strand of VXAA01004977.1, from coordinate 389,081 downwards.
AATTACCTCAAAGGCAAAAATAGAAACTGAAGGCTGGGATTTGCAAAGGACTCCCTGGAAAAGAGTAACCTGAAAGCTTACAAAGATTTTAATGCTCCTAGGCCAAAGCTTCTATCTGATATAAATGTGAAGAAAACTCCAGCTAAAGACAGTATGAACTACTAGATGAAACAGGCTGTGATCCAGGTCTCATCAGATGTTCAGAAAACTTAAAAAATTATTAAAAAAAAATTTTAAAAAATCTTTTTGACAAAGTCATTTTGCTTCAGACAAAAAGGGTTAAACTTTCCTACATCCCATCTGTGAGACAAGGGCAGAACCTAAGGCAAGGACGGAACCTGGTCAGGATCTGTGAAGTTATTCACTGCCTTGTAACCTATTTCACTGATGAATTTTAATAGAAGTTGCTGGCAAGCAAGCTGGAAAAAATATGTCCTAAGACGATAAATACCTAAAATGCAGGGCCTATCTCTGGCTTCAGAGATGAACTAACTGATTCCAACAATACTTATGAAAGCAAAGAGGAAAACAATGATTTTTACCATAAAACAAAACAGCAACAAATCTCTGGTGTCGGAGAAAAACAATGTCAGCTTTTCTAAAGATCAGATTTTTGGGGAAAGGGGTTATTTTTTATTCTCCTTATTATACTGACACATAGGACAGGATACAGGCAAATGCTGTCAAGATCATCCTTGTGTTTAAATATTTGTAAGGTCATTAGGCATTTAAAGTTCAAGGGAGTTCACTGAACAAAAGAGGTTCAAGCAATTGCATGCCAGATATCTATCCTTACAACAGAGTTTGTATCAGTAGTTGTAGAAATATTTTAACAATTAGTACACAAGCATTTAGTTATATCCTCTTCTGTTTTTTTTTTTTTTTTCCTAAGTCCAGGTTGATTAAGCAAAATGCTGGAGTTGCAATTAATCTTTTGCTAAATCTACAATTTGAAAAATATATATGTTTGTAAATCAGCATTTTGTATGTAGTTGCACAAACTTCCATTCAATCTACACATATATATCACCCTAAACCCATGGTTCTGTTCCAGCTGAAAGTAAAAAAAATCTTTGTATGAGAAACACTAATATTTAATCTGTTGTTCTTTATGAAATGCATAGGAGCTTCTGCTAATGTGACAAGCCACCGTGTTTGGTTTAAATGTTTTTTTTTTTTTTTTTTTTTGTAATAGTTACTTGAATATGCTTGATTGATACTTTACTGAGTAAAGTGATAGAAAATTAAAAGGTAACTCCCAGAACAAGAGTGACAATTCATTAATGTGAATAGTGCGAATCAGAAATGGGAGTTTGGGAGTTTTTCCTTCTATGTTTTTTTTTTTTTTCTTTATAATTCTGTCTTCAATTCTGTCTGAAATAATCCCAGCACTCTCTGATGCAATTTCTGTTGAGGTGTCAAAAGCAATTGTAATGTTAAAATGAAATTGTTGATTGTTGGAATAACCACATAAAACATGCGAAGGCAATTCCAAAGGAGTGTTCAGCTGACTGCAATGGCTCATGTTGTAGTCAATAGACCAGTTCACAAACATAATGCCTGTGTGTCTGTAGAACACATGAGCAACATTAGGAAAAAATCCCAGCAGAAGAGTTTAAGGGTATTTTGTCCCACTCATCACGAATAAATGGGAAGCACATGTGCTTATTAACCTGAACTTCATCTTTCGCTGTGGTGCCATAACACACCCAGCAGCTCCCTGCAGTCAGTCCAGTACAGCTCTTTCGGGCTTCTGCCCTGGTACCTCTCAGTTATGCAGAGCAGGTAAAACAATCCTGATGTGTGGTGAGCATGGTGGAGGCACCAGGGCACCAGGGCATATACAATCCTCTCTGTTCCTCCTACTCTGGTTCAGCTAACTTGTCCTGTGTCCATGCTGACCTGCATGGGTGTGCAAGGCCATATGCCAGGCATACGCTGGATTCCCCGTTGAAGTCTGGAAGAGCATTACCTTGTCCTTGTGTGGTACTCACAACGCACACGCTACTGCTCTCCCTCTGGAGAGCCCATTCTGGGGGATGTGTGACATCCAGAAGCTCTACTGGAGGTGATGCCATGCCCAATTCTGTCCAGAGAGCCTGGACAGGTGAGTGAATCCCACTGAAATAATTCTGCCAGGAGGCAGAAGAGAATCTGTACTAAAAAAGGAAAAACAACCCTGTGTGTATGTAGTCTTACTCCTGCTTTAAAGTCAGTGTTACTGTTTCCTCCACCACAGGCACCCCTTACTGCTGGATGAAGTCTCTGCCTTCAGCTCCCTTAGCTCATTAGTGAATCATTCAATGTGCCTTCTCATTATTATGCCAATGTTTATTATTCCAATATGGGGGAAAAAACATGCTTGAGAGAAGGAAAACGGAGAAGACAGTAGGGATAGATTATAAATACATTTTCTTAGCATTTTGCACTTATTCTGTCAAAAAGATTCATAATTGAGCAATGTAACAGTAGGATAATTAAAAGGCCATTCTTCTGGAATGTCTTCAGAAGCCCGTTTCTGGCATCCTGCTAAAATAAAAGTCAGCATGCAAAGTTGCAAAAGATTCTATTTTTATTTTCACTCCAGTGTTTCCCCCCCCGCTATCCCAACTCAAGATTTCTTTCTTCTTTATGTGCAAAACTGGAACAAATGAAGCACAGATCAAAATACTTCAGCTAAGAGAGAAATCATTAAAAGGATCATTGCTTTAACAATGATCAATGTCTTTCCTTCCATATTTTCTGTAACCACCTTGATTTTTCTCCAGAAGTGAGATGTCTCCAGGCAAAAGTTAACTAAAAAAACCCAACAAATTGGCCTCATATCCCATGCTGCCCATATGCAATGAAGCTTGTATTATTTCTCTGCCATTTTGAAAAAAAAAAAAAAAGTGAATTATTTAATTTTATATTCATGTTTTAAACAGACTTCCTAGATCCCTCAAATATCTCTCTTCTAGTTTTATCCCATGTATGCCCTGGTCACCTCATAGAAACAGCCTGTGTCCTGGCTTTTTTTCAAGTCTGACCTTTTATCACAAAGCCAGATTTGAGGAGTTAAATAGTCTCATAGATTTCCAGGTTAGCTGTCTGAATAAAACCCACAAAGTTAAAGCAGCTCAGGGCCTGCAAACTTCTTTTTGTTGAGGTAGGTGGCTGAGTTTGAATTGTCTCATGTTTCCCTTGAATTTTTCTGCCTAACAGTTGAATTTTAAGGAAAAGTGTTTTGATTTTCTTCTTATTTGTTTACTACAGTTTATGAAGAGTTGGCTTTTCCTCAGTGTTAGAAATCTAAAGCAGGCCACTGAAAAATAAATACAGAATATTTTTTTAGTACTCAGATCAGCTCTGACTTTGACCTACCTCTGAAACATCATTAAAAGAATGTGTGTGCGGATTCATGGCAATTATAGAACTGGAAGTTATGGTATGCTCCCACTTTATGGCCTCCATTTATGATATTTCAGAAACATCATTTGTGAAATTCTAGCTTCACTCATGATAATGGTAAAATTCCCATGGACATCAATGCAACCAGGCAATCACTGCTCAGATTTTTTTTTTTTTTTTTTTAAAGAAGCTTATTGATTGCTTTTCTGCCCTTCTCTGCACAGTAGGGTTTCTGTCATCCTGGTTGTGTTACAAAACCCCTTAGTACAAATACACTGCAAATGTATTGCTGACTGGAAGAATATATTGTGGGTGTACTTCAACTACCTTCCTGAAAGTCATAGGCAAAGCCAACTAAAGTTTTCTTCTGGCAGCATAGTGATGTCCATGGCAATAATATTGCCTACATAAGATCATCAGATTGAGGAGGATGCATGTGAATTTTTCATATAAAACCAACAGAGCCATATCAGGGCAACTTCATAGCCTAGGCATGGCCCACCTGAAGGGCTTTTGAAATACCTGCTTTTTAAAATTAGCTGTTATGGAAAAATGTAATGTTTTGTACATAATTAGCACAGAAAAAGATCTTTATTACTCTGATTTGTATTATTGGATCACTCAAATGCTCTTATCATGTTCTAGGGTGCTCCGTGGGCAGAACTTCCCACTACAGGAACTGCACAAAACACCTACAATGTATGTAGGAGACAGGGCAGAGGAGATGGATAGAGACACAGTACGGGAATGCATTAAGAACATTGGCACATCAGTATTAAAGCCTTTTCAAATATTTTTTTGGAAAAAAAGAAAGATTTAAACAAGGACTCAGGGGAGAACGAATAAGTGACTTTGTCACCGTAAGAAATGTTTCCCAAATATAAGGGACCGCTTGAAAGCGAGTGCAAAAGAGTGTTTGCTTGAAAGTGCCACAAACAGCAGTAAAAGCTAATATCATAGGTCAATCAGAGGTGGAAGCTGATGTCTTGATAATTAATGAGACATAAGTGGAAGAAAACCATGAAGAGTCTTGGAAGTGAAGTAAGTTTTGTTTGGTGGGGGAGATGAAGACCCAATTGAGCACACAAGGGAGGGGTACCAAGATCAAAGCAACAGGCTGGGAAAATGATCGTTAAAGCAGCATTCTGAAAGGGTCTGACCAGGCAAGATTGCATTTGTCAAGGTCAGGGGAAGGGATGTTTAAGATATGAGTGTCTGTGTGACTTGAACTGCCTGTTACAACTCTTGTTGAAAGATAAGATTCCTTGAAAATGTAGGGTGTCAGGAAATGTCTGGTTAGAAGTATAGTGGATTGTGCACATGCATGTGGGCATAAACAGAGCATTTCAGCTATCACTCATTCATGACTATGACTTTATATGAAAATGATCAAGAATGAGAATAACTAGCTCAAATGTGGTTCAAAATTGAATATAATTTAATGAACATAAAGTCTAAAAAGCTGCAGTCTAAATGATGCTTTCTTGCTTGTCATGGCAGTTGATATGTTCACCCTCATAGTAAGGTGTAGTTAGAACTATTGTCCTTAGGCTGTCACAGAAAAAAATCCTACATTTAGCAAAAGATGTAGTTTTCTAAAAGCATAAAGAATGGGGGTATTTTAAATCTTGCTTAGTTAAGCTTAAAAAAAAAAAAAAAAGAGAGATTATTTATGACCGTGGTGCTGTTGAAATGTATGCTGGAAGCACGTGCATGCTGAGCAAGCTTGCTCCTAGTACACCGTTCAGGTTGTATATGTCTACAGATCTAACCCTGGTCTGGAAAAGGTCAATAGTCCACCAAATATGGTCTCAATTATGAATGATGGGTTGCTCGCTGAGAGAGCACTGAAATCCATCTTACCAACGAGTAAATAAGACATAGCTCTGGCAAAGAGCTGGTAGAACCACAAGTATTTTTTGCAGAGAATGGTGGGGAGATAACTTGTTTTGTGGAGGCCCTCGGCTCAGCTTCTGTCAGCACCCTGTTTAGTTTTAATTCACCATTATATACCTGAACTGCAACATTTTTAACTGTGTTTTTCATATACAGGTGGAAACATTTTTCAGTGCCATGGCACAGACCTAAGCAAACTCTCCCAGGACATCAGTCTCCAACAGAAGACTAGGTTTTTATAGTGTCTAGCTTCTGACTGACACGTAAGAAGGCAGCAGCACAGAGATCTAGGAGAAAGTGAAAAAGTAACAAATGGGATACATACTTAAGCATTCCCAGAGCCTCCCATACATTTTCATGCAAATTATTATCAAGTTTAAGCAGCAGTTCTTCTTTGGAAAGATGTTCTAGCTGTGTCATATACCATGACAAGCAGCACATACTGAATTTCAGGTCATACAATTGGCCTGACTACACATAGTGGTTTACCTCTATGCCCATATGTAAAGCAAGTAAAGAACAAAATGAATCTGAAACCATTCCTCACCACAGAGTTGGCCTCCAGAGCTGGCTTTTCTGAAATATAAACAGTGAAGTGAGAATGTTCCATTTGCTACTGCAGTACTGTTTATTTAAACCCAAATCTACAAAAATGATTGAAGTCTGGCTTGGTTTCAACAATTTGATATGGCATTTAAAGCTGCAGCGCCAGGTTTTGAATCACAGACTATTTACCCTCTTCAGGCTTTTTGTTACGTCGTTAGGCTGTTTCTCCTTCTTTCACTTATTTTAAAGTCATTTTTAAAGTCACTTTTAAGAGACGTTGAAAGTGGAACTGTGGGAAACTCTGCTATAAAACTCAAAACCACACACAAGCCTCATCTGCGAAATAGACTCTTGGCCTCAGAGGCCCCTGTTGAGTTTCAGAAGATTTGCAAGAGTTTGCTCCAGGGTCATCTTGGAGCTTCTGGCTAATGTGGAACTATAACAGCAAGAATTTTCAAAGAATTCTAGGCCCTAGGAAACTATGAACAAAAATCACCCTAAATCTGTAAAGCCCAAGGGAGCAAATAGGATTTGGAACCTGATGCATTTCAGAGTGAAAAGATTTTTTTAAATACATCAGCAACATTTAATAATTCTTTACTCTTAGATGGCCTGATAAAATGCAAGCTGAAATTAGCAGAAAGCTTTCAGCTGATGTCAATACTCCCTAGATTGCAACCACATAGTATTCTTAATTGAAAAATATTTAAAGACAGACCAAAGAAAAGAAAATGTCATTATCTCTTATTTACAAGCAGGAAAATTAAAGCATTGAATAAATGACACAGCTTCCCTAAGGTCACCCAAAAAGATCAGTAACAATGTGGAAAGAGAAGTAAGGATTTCAGATGGTTGATCTTATATGTTATCCTAAAACCAGCACTGTTTTTTTTCTCTAATTATGAGAAGCCTGTGGGATATGACCATCACTCAATGAAGGCATCTCAGATATTCACTGAATTCCTAATTGTTCTACTACTGAATTGAAGGAGAAGGCTGCAGTTTGTCTAGTTTTGGGGGAACAAAGAGAAAATTCATGCATTATTTGCATTGATAGCATTGACAGAAGGCAATCAGTTCTGAACTTCTGTTGTCTTCAGGCAGTGATGATCAGATCTTTGTATTACCAGGTTTTGGGAAGTCACAACTACGTCTGGATCAAAAGCATTTTTACAGCACCTACTTTACCTAGCTGGGCAACATGACATGCTTCACATTGAAATTCAGCTGAGCAAGGTTCAGTCTTTTTTTTATTATTATTATTGATTATGATATTAAAACAACAACAACAACAACAACAACAACAACAACAACAAAACAGGTAAGGAGTTCAGTAAGCAACATTGCCAAATATTTGGGAAATATGCACAATGAGATTAAGATTTTGGCAAGAATGTTGGACAACTTTTCTGTCATATAGAAAGTTTTTTCTTCTCCCTTGACTAAATGTACTCTTCCCAACATACTCATTGGTAAGATATACCCATGTCAAAGGCACTTGATATTTCATACTTACATGTTGGAAAGTTACATGCTAACATCTGCATACTGGCTGCTACTAATTCTCAAAGGAATTGAAAGAATTTTAACCAAAAGCCTAAGAACTATAATTATCCCAGAACATTCACTGGACACGTTTTTTTTTTCACTGGAAAATGGAAATGTGGCTTTTCTAGATGCAGCTTCATGTCAAATAGAAATTTCCTCAGTTTGCCACAACATGCACGTGATCCATGGTTCAAGGGATCTGCAATTAAACACTGTGGTACTTCCTAAATGCTGGGTCAAATGCAAGGTGTGGATTTGCATGGACTTCAGTATGCAAATCTGAAGTCAGGGGTACACCATTTTACCCTAGTTGAGAATATGGACTTCAGTTTATGCTGGATGTTTTTCGTCTTCACAAGACACTTCTGTCTAGGAATTTGTGAAAAATATTCTGGCAGAAAACAGTCTTAGTGCAAAGTGGATCACAGCTGCTTCACAAAGCATGTAAGTGCTACAATATTCAGCAGCTAGATGAGCCTCTGCTGATGTATCTGTAGAAAATGTTAACCTCACAAAAGTTAGTATTATACCAGGACCATATATCAACTGTGTGACAGCAATGGCTGGAAAACAAGAATTCCAATACATACACTTGTAGAGCATACATATGCACATGTATGTGCACACAAAGTTTCAGCATTTAGTTTTATCTTGTGCAAGAAAGAAGATATGTTGAAATCATCTTTTTATTATTATTATTTATTTTCCTTTGAAACTCAGAAAAACAAGAAGCCTGATAATGAAAAGCTGCTTCCCTAATCTTCTGGAGCCTCACAGCCTGAGAACCTCAAACTTCAGACCACTTGATAGTGTAGGACCCAGTGTGCTTGCTCTCCTTCTATCACCAGAAATTTCATTCTGGACCTGAACCTCCTTACTACAAAATCTTTTGTCAAAAAATGATAATTTTTCCTGAAAAGTTTCAGTTTCAAGAAATCAACATTTTCCAGCAAACATATGTTTAATCAAAAAATTTCTGACCAGCTTGTATGTGGAAAATCCCTTGAGAATTTTGATCAAGAACCCACAAAATCAGATTAACAGCTTGACACTTGATGCATGCCTACCTCACCAAACCAAATCCTTAATATTGTACACGTGTAACGTTATCATGTCTTTATTCCTGAAAGCAGTCCCAGAGCAGTACAGCTGTGATGCATATGTCTCAGTTCTGTGCTTGATAAATCTATGAATTCCACTTGCCCTTCAAGTCAGGGCAACAGGGCTTGTCCTCAAGTGGAACTGATGCTCCAAATTAACAGCAAATTTTATGGATCTAGGTCAGGAAGACAGCAGTATATATGGCACAAGGCCTATGGATGGGGAATTGCTTCAGATTTGGACTTTAGGTGCTGGTACCAGTAATATAACCTTGTGCAGTTATGTGATATTTNGTATATTTTTTTTTTTTTTTTTTTGTTTTTTTTTGTCATATGGCTGCATGCATATGCCAGTGAATATTATGATCTGTTCTGCAAACATGTACTGCATCCCTCTAGACCCAATTACTTCAAATAAACCTATGTTCATAAATGGGCACACCCATGTAAACACTGATATATAACATACATGTGCAATAAAATCCACCACAGTCAGAGCCAAGTTTCAGGTGTACCAACCTCGAAATTTCCCATTGGAAAACTTTATGCTAATAATTAAAATAGAGAGTGGTTATTCCAGGAACTGTGTGAGACACATCCCTGGCTCATTTTCATTAAGTGAGTCTGTAAACAGCAGAGCTGGGCTGACTGGCACCAAGATAGGCTTTGGACCTTGGCACTGTAGAGGGAACATAAACTTGGCAGGCCTGCCTTACAAATCACGTATAAATCAGAACTGCCCAGCAAAGTTGGTCCCATTGCTAGAGTTTCTATTCCCACACACAGGATTGATCTTTGAAGCCAAGTTGCCTTAAAGATGTTTTTGTTTAAACTGTGGCAATATAAACATTTAGGTTTCAAGGAGTTTATTCCTTGAGCAAATATTTTTACAAGACAAAAAAAAAAAAAAAAAAAAAAAGCCATTTTTATATAGTTTCTAATTTTCTTTGTGGAACCATAAAATTTAATCTACAATAATCTGATGAGAAAAGAATACATATCTGCATTAAATTTCTTCATTACAGCCACTGTTTCATAATTGTTCTCATTCTATATGTTTATGGATATTTGTTTTCCTCTCTAACATAGCTGCTTTTATGAAGACCACATATGCATATTACTTCGTCTGTACTTTAAGATATGTATAGAGAAAGTACCATGTTAAACTTTTATAAAATACGAAATATTTTAGAACGGATGTATCTGGGAAGAAGGACACATGCAAGGTGCTTCCATGGAAGCTTGACATGAATAAAAGGGCCTAATTTCTCTATTCCATGGAGGTTTTTGAATGTTGAGGTTTTTCTTGGTGTATCCATGCTGCTTCTGAACACAAAAACATTAATTATTCACACTTCCAAGTAAAGTCAGTGAGAATCATACATGTTCAGCAGTCTTAGCTAACAGACACAGTATGAATATTCAGAAATCACTTTTGAAAAACACTAACTTTATGTTCTTTACCTAGCACTGTTACAAACCCCAAAGTAGAAATAATATTTCTAAAGACAGCATAAATGCAAAGTAGGCAGTGGCTTAAATAGAGTTTGGTTTTCTTAGCTCTGACTAGTGTGACTAAAAATTTAAGTATTTTAGCCCTTATTCTTGTGCCATACCCATGAAAGGGGCTGAAACACAAGCAGGAAATACTTATTCTTGAAGCCATGTATAATGTAGCCTCAAAAGATTTCTGAACTGCAGCCAAAACACATTGATTTGCAGAAGAGACTGGTGTTTGAGTAAATATGTATGTAAGTACATATATATCACATCATGTAGCTAGATGCTCAGAAGGCAGACTATTTAATGTTTCCTCTTTAGACTGGAGGGAGTTCTAGTGGCTTGAAGAGCAGATTTCTTAATGAAAACATCTACAAGAGAGAAGTTCTGTTTAACAAGCCTATTCCAAAGTAATAGTCCTATCACTAGCAACAGATTTATAATTAAAACAAACAGATTGCATCAGTCGTAAATTCATTTGAGTTATGAAGATTGTAGCCGCTGACATTAACAGTTACATTTGCTACAGCTGTGTGGGAATAACTTATACTACTGAGTGTATAATGTAATTTATTTTCTTGAATAGCAAGGGTTGTGTTGTTAAACAAAGCCAACACAGTGATAAGATTCTTGAATAGCAGTGCAAGTTCATCAGTGGAAAGACCTGATACTGGCTATTTTCCCCAAATCATATAAATATGAAATATATGCATCTGATAGTGCATGCTTTTTAAAGAAAAGAGTATTAGCATTTTTCTTAGGAAACTGCTACTAAAGGGGAAAGGTGAAAGAGATGAATACTAAGCACTTATTGTAACTTTTCTGCAAGACATTCCCTGCAAGAAATTCTCTGCAAGACAAAATGCTTGTACGTACAAGACAAACTTCTAAAGCACTGAATTTTTTAGAAATGTTCCTCTCAAGTCTTGCAGAAAGGTGCTTGCCAAATTTATGTCTATATTTTCAACAAAGGATGCACTTAGAAATGTGGAGGAGTGCTTACAATGCAGGGGGGTGAAAACGTGCCTGGAACAGGGTAGGGTTGCTCTGGATTCTGTGGTCCCACAGAGGGATGAAGAGAAATATTTATTCTTCTTGTCATCTCACTAATAATGTAGGGGCTTTTGTAATGATTCTGACTGGAAACTAACTACATCAGTGACAAATACCCACTAACTGAAAAAGAAGATAAAAAAAGGGGGCTCCTCTACCAGAATACCCACCTCTGAGAAGGAAGATAAAATTTAAACTGATGAAATACAAGACAGAGATAAACATAAGTGAAATTATATCAAGCACCAGTCTTAAATGTTAGTGATCCGTTCACACATAGTGATGTTTTATATGGAGAAGCATGTACTGTTCCAGTGAGAAACAGTTAGCAGCATATTAACAGAAAATGTCCAAAAAGGTGAAGGTGGTATAACAACAAAGATTAAAATAAAACAAATAAGTAACATGCACACTGGAAGAAGCATGACCTAAATATCACATGCAAGGATAGGAAGGAAGGATACAACAAAGAAAGAAGAAGAGTGGGAAGGGCATGCAATCATGATAGGATCTGAGATAGGAGGGTACTACAGAAACAAAACCTCTATTTTTTTGTGCTTTTGAATGTAGAAAGAGTGAGAGAAAAAGAGAAGAAATTTAAAGCAAAAAAAAAAAAAAGAAAAAAGGTAACATTGACTTAGCTGTAAGAGAAGAAATTGTTTTAGCTGGTGGGTATTGGGTCAGCTTAAGAGGGGAAACTGCTAGAAAATGCAGAGAAAAGGAGGCTGCAGTACGCCAGGAGAACAAAATGATGAGTGACACAGAAGAAAAGGAAAAAGGCAGGTTTAGAAGATTATAGAAGCAAATAAGACAAAACTTGAGGGGACCTGGATATTAGAAAGTGAGGAGTGAAAAATAATTTCATGGCTGTCAATCTGAGTGACTGGAAAGATGGAAGAGTTGTCAACAGTGATGAAAGAAAAGTCATGGAGAATGGGTTTGGAGGAAAGACAAAAATTTCCCTTCTTTCTGTTTAGTTAAATTATGTTGGGGGCTGGAGAGAGGGAGTGGGGGAAACAGAGGAAAAGCCTGTATTGAGGAATATGTTGAATTTGAAGAATTAGATTGCAAAATTACAGCATAGACATTAGAGAAGACATGGAGGAGGCAGTGAAATCATCCAGGAGAAGAGTACATATGGAAGACTGTGATTAAGGAGAAGCACTAAGGACTTCACATCAGCCAGCAAAAGATGCTCAGTTTACAAACCTGCATCATGGCACCAAGCCAGCAAGCTACAACTGCTGTGTCAGCAAGGTTGACAAATCTGAGGAAGGTTTTGAGTCAGCAGTTTCACTGAGGCCTACACTTGACACAAGTCCAAAAAACACATATTGAGCCACAAATTCTCCATATGTTAAAAACTACCAATCCCCCAGAAAGCTGAACACATCTCATGGAAGCCTGAAACAATTTCCTCTGAGAGACATCAGCCCTGGCTCCATCCCTGGCACCTAGAACAACTAAACTAACCCTCCAGAAGCCCACTTTCTTCATTTAAGACTAGTGTTTGAACTGATCCTGATCTGACAAGGGCTATACTGTGAAAACAGAGCAGCAGCTTTGTAGTGCTGAGGCAGCATTATCGAAGACCAAATCCCTGTGTCATCTGCTCTGCAGTAACTTACACACAGACCTCAGTGTTTGCCATCCACATATCTTATACTGCAGTGCAGCTTTCATTTAAGAGAGAAGAAACTGTATAATGTAGAGGAGGCAAGGATTTGTTTTCATCATCTTGAATATTTAAATGTACCATAAGAATATCCAGAGTCAAAACAATCAAGCTTAAGATAAATGTTGGAACAGGCATTAATTCTCATGCCTGCAGGCTTAATCCACTTTGTGACTATGCAGTATTAGTAGAGTATTGCACACTTTCCCACTGATGCTGGTCACTATCAGAGAGAAGATACGGGGCTGCATCATACTGTGGGTGTCATAGCAAGTTCCCATGCTCTTACCTATCACTGCTGCAGGTAGAGACAGCCCAAACAGATGGTTCCAGATACATCCAAGATGAAGACCTTTTGATCACCCTCAGGTCACTCATTGTTGGTACCTCTTTTCTCTTTTCTCTCTCTTGGCACTCTTTGTTTCTTTTTTCTTTTAAATCCATATAGAAATCCACCATTACAAGGTAATGATAGCCTTAAAGCAGAGATATTCAGAGTCAAGTGGTAGAGCCAGACTGTAAACATAAATGGCCATAATAGAACTGGCTGAATCACACCAGAGCAGATGTTTTGTTTGCCATGAGGAGTCTTAACACTTATAACACATTTGCAGTCAGTGTCAATTTCCAATTTTAAACTCGAGCAAAGCCAGGAAACTAAGTCACAAAGTACACGGCGCTGCCTCTGTTTATTCCTGTGAAGGACAATTTGCAGAATATAGCCAAACTTGAAATTAATTTCATACCCAACTCTCCTTGTTTTTCATCTCTACTCCTGGAAAAAAAAAGACTGTTCAGAAAGGAAGTTCATTACCTAATCCTCCCTGGGAAGGTGGAAGAGAAAAGCATGAGATGGAAGAGAATGAACTGTTGAAACCTGTGATCTACATTATTGTGTTTGATGGACTGGAGGGGTAATTGCTCAGTTGTTCTGGTGGTGGAAGGGAGTGGAAATTATTGCTTCTCAATGGGGTATGGTTCCTGCCTGGCACCTCTACCATGTTTTAAGAACACAGTCTTAATCCCACACCAAACAGCTGATGTGAATCTAGCCTTGGATCTCCCATTGCTATTCAAATAGCTGGTGATGTACACCTCAGATAGGTGTATCTGTAACAGACGAAGCAAATGCCTAACCAGAGAGCTTATAGGGCTCTAAGTGGGCTTGTTTGGTACAGCAACACTGTCCCACCGGGAAGATCCACTTGCTTCTTTTAACCTGCCCACCTAATCAGTGTAGGCATGCTAAATTTTAATGCAGTGGTTCCAGACTAAGTGTGCACACTCATGTGATGTTGCTTAGTTGACATCCCTTCAGGCTTACTTATTTCTAATGTTACCTGCTTAGTATCCCTACGTCCTTGCTCTGCATTACATACAATAATATGCTGACATCACATGACAGCAGCATCCACCAGAAGAAGGAAGCTTGCCTCAGACATAGTTTAAAGACCACAGGAAAGGAAAAACCTTATTTAAATTTAGTGCTGAAGGTAAGGTCAGCAAATAAGAAAAACTGGAAAAATATTCCTTGAGAAAATACAAAGTTGAAGAAAGATCAGTGAAATCAGACCATTCATCAGATGTAAAGATGACAGAGAAATCATGGGGCCCACACAATAAAAGAAGTATTTTCAGAAAGTGGGAAGTTATTTAAGGATTTAGCTTTCCTATTTGTGAAGAAGAAAGTGGACAGACTGAATGTAGCCAAGAAGTGTATTTCTTTAGATGCTTGAGGGGGAGTAAGAAGCATACTCAAATGTGAAAGGAAAGAACTTGCACAACAAAGGAAAAATGAAGAAATAGAGGAAATTGGCAGACAGTGGAATACAGCTGATACAAGGAGTCTGAGATGCCTGTGGACCTCACACAGCAGAAAGCAAGGAAAAAGGAATAAAGGATAGAAAGCTCTTTCTAGAAAGTGTCTGTCTGGCCTTTAAACTGTCAAAGTCTTGGACAGAGGGAAATGAATGGACAGAAGAGAGAAGGCTCAGTCAACACATGACAGCAAAGAGTATGACAGCGTGTAAGAAAGAAGGAAGCTTGTCTGGGAAAAAAAAAGAGCTACAAGTACATAGGATATTGTCAAAGTCATGGTGCTTCCTCCAGAGCTGCTGCATAAGGTGAAGTCAGGAGCAAAGATAGCAAAGACAAGGAGAGAGCCAAGAAGGCATGCAGTGCATCAGAGGGGAAGATAAATGGTGGGGAGAGAGGCAAATTGTCTGCTAAGTGTGAAACTGAAGATTGAATTGTTTAGCAGGTAATACAATCTAGAAATGCTCCTAACTCTCTGACAGTTTGCTTTATAAAAGTTTTCTAAATACTTGTAGTTTGCCTTAATGTTTCTGAGGAAATACCTCCATAACCATTCTTGCAATCTGATATGCTAACCTCTCCTTTGGCCACACTGCCTTTGAGTCCCTCCATCCTACAATGGTTGCGCCACACACCCTTAAGAGGTGCTGGAGATGTGGGGAGGGTGTTATTATAGGATTTCTATTTAGAAGCAGATGAGAATAGGCTAACTCATGTTTAAAGGTAAAAATTGCTTTAGTTGCTGACACAGAAGATCTTTCTTCCAAAAACAAACAAAAAGGACAGTTTTTTCCACTTTCCAAAATTTTTCACTATAATTTATGTAGCAAGTCTCAGAATTGTCCCTTGGTAATCTAAATTAAGCTGAATAGGTCTTTCCCTTCATCCATGGGATTGACTTAACACACAGAGGGTAGAGTTATTCTGTCGACCCTTGGCATTGAAAATGCAAATTGAATCCTGGCGCTGACAGGAATGTTTGGATTTGATATAAAAGAGACTTAGTCACAGTACATTTCCAGCTCCTGATTATGCCAAAGCAGGAGGGCTGAGCGAATGCCAAGAAACAGTGGTTGCCACTCCCCAACTGAGGGAAGAAAAATGGATAGGTCGCTCCTGGCCCATGCGCGTTTACTCTATCTTAGTCTCGTGAGCTGCCTGAACAGACACTTAAAAATGTAATATCAAGTTGTCTGCTTCTACTTGCTGCTGGCATTTGTGCAGAGGAGACTTGCAGAGAGAATGTGCTCTGGGGAATGCTCTTCCTGACACCACCTATCCAGATCCCCTCCCCTCCCATTTGTCGTTCAACGTAACACACTGTATACAATTGATTCAACTGAAATTGCCTGGGAATATTTTAAGATGGACAAACTGCATCACGGGAAAAATGCACTTGCCTGATGAGGAAAGACAGGTCTGGACTTGGTCAGACTGGAGATAAGGTAGTTTGGGACACACTTGACAGCAGCTCCCCAGTATCTGTGATCAAAAAGATGGAGCATGCTTCTCTGCCACACTACATGGTGCAAAAATAAGAGACAGCACACATGAGCAGAAAGGAGAAATTCAGACTGGATATAAGAAAAAGCTTTTGCACCATGAGAACAGTCAAGCAATGGAAGAGGACAGCCAGAGAAGTTATGCAGTGTCTTTAGAGAGTTCCTGAAGTCCTTCCCAACCCAAGTGATCCTGTGATCCTACAAGCACAAACCGGTTCTGACCCTTCCTGGAAGCACACCTTTCCCCACTGCTATCATACATAAACACTTAGGGAACAAACTCATGTACACAAATATGATAGCGCCTAAAAAGGAGGTCCTTTTTTAACTGGTGTTAATGAAAGGTTCAGTGCTGATGGCCCTGACCAAAACTGAATTCCTTCTCTTACTATACATACAGACTGTATGGCCACCAACATTTACAAGATTTCTTTAATTGCCCATTTTGGGGCTGCGGTGTTGAGGGATTAGGGAAAAATGCTTATGGAAGTGTGCGATCAGTGTTGGAAGCAGGAGCAAAGCATCCGCTGTTACAGGGAGAGTAGCATTTATACCCAGGCCGCTTCAGCCTTTCTATGAAGGTTTTTAACAAAGTCCAGCATAGACATAGTTTGTGACCGAGAAAGCCTTTTACTATGACTGAACAAGCACTTCACTGATACCAAACGGCCTCCAGAGCTTTCAAAAAGAATCATAGAATATCCTGAGTTGGAAGGGACCCACAAGGATCATCAATCCAACTCATGGCTCCACATAGGACTACCTAAAAATCAGACCATATGTCTGAGAGCATTATCCAAACACTTCTTGAACACCGGTAGGCTCAGTGCCATGACCACTTCCCTGGGGAGCCTGTTCCAGTGTCCAACCACCCTCTCAGAGAAGAACCTTTCCCTAGTATCCAATCTGAACCTCCCCTGACACAGCTTCATGCCATTCCCTTGGGTCCTAAACATTTCAAAAAAACTCTGATGATCTTTCCTGCACTTATGCATAGATATAACAGACTTTTGCACTCTGTAGTACAGTCTATTTTAGTTTAGGTGCAGGACTTCTCAGTTCTTTCACAATACTCAAGTTGTTCTGGCTCTTTCTAAGGACGTCTGCCTCATCTACAAGATCGACATGCTGCACTGTTCTGCAAAATTTCTTTTCACGGATCTCTGCACACTTTGTGGTTTAAAAGGCAGCAATGGGTAAACCTTTGCAGATCCTCAGGTGAAAAGACCAATCGCGACATTAACCAACCTTAAAAACTCAGCTGGAAAATTGAAGAAGAATTTTTACACAAAAATAAAAGCCTAGAAAATCCATTTTTAAAAAAGTAAGAACAATTCATATTAGTAACATTAAGTACAGGTAACGCTTTTTTTTCTCTGTGCTATATTTGTATTCTCGTTCGAGAGCAACACATTCTAAAACATAAAGATGGTTGTAAAATTGAAACAGTCTCATTATGTAGAGTTAGTAACTTGTGCTAAATCTTAGCTTGCAGGAAACAGAATTCATATGACAAAAGAGTATCACTTGGTGTGTACAAAGATTATATCTGAATAAACTCAGTGTTTGCCAACTAAGGGAAGGGAACAGGAACTGTATATTGCCACCTTCTCTTTCAGATTAATTAAGATCCATGGGAAACCCATAGCTCAATTTTAAGTAATGTTTGAAAGGGTTACATGGTGGAGACAATTAAGCTGGTGAAATTTTGTGCCAGGGAAGGTAGGAGGGTTGTTCGTTTTGTTTTGTTTTGGTTTGGTTTGGTTTTATTTTGTTTTGCATGATAACACATGTAAGGATCATTTCATGGGAGTTGTCAGTTGATATTAATGACTTTGAGAGTCTTACTGCATTTATCAGGGGCCGCATACTAGCAAAAGTTGCATTGCTTTCATTAAGGGTTGTGTCTGAATAAGGACTGAAAGACAACAAAACTAAAAATAGACATCTATCCAGAAGAGACCTCCCCAAAGCTGATTTTGTCACATTGTCATGTGACAAACTTCTTTAGCGACCTCCATGTTGTAGGAGACTGGATACTCCATTTCCTTATCCTCATAGCCTTAATTTAAAGGAAAGTGCATTCACCACTCAAATGGATGATGGGAGAGGTACAACTCTGCATTGCCTCCTTCAGATAATCTTGGTATTACTAACAGAAGGGGGAAATTCTTGATCCTCTGAATGCACCTTTTTCCGCTATAAGGCTAACTTCAACCTCCCGGTTGGTGCTTAGGGATCTTTTGTGTGAGGAACTACTAACTCCTTTTTCTAAAGGTTAAGGAAGGACCTCCTCTAAGTGGCCCTCAGGGGCTGAGCCTGTCCTCTCGATCTGAGGAACATTACTTTCCAATTTTTTATGATTAACACATAACATTTTCATGTCCACTGTTTTCTGAATACATATGTTCAGTGAAACACCATAATTATACATTACCATTTAAAAAAGAGCATGTTTAAAGTAATAGCAACACACTGGGAGGCAATGACGTATTCTGGATATTACCATACAAATCACTGAACCCCAGTTGGTTTCTAACCCCCATCCCTGTAAATATTTTCCCAGGGTGTTATAGCATCACAGGAAATATTCAGCTGTTCCATTTCCTTCCCAGTTTATGACTTCTGGAAAAGTTTAGATATTTTTGAAAGTATGAAATTTCTGGAAAAAAAGTCCTTTTTTTTTTTTTTTTATAGCTTGTCTGTCTTGTAGTTGAACTTAGATTCATTGTGATTTAACAGCTGAAGATATTTATGCTTGGAAAAGCCTATCCTTTGTGAAACAGAAGAGCATATGGATTTGTGAAGATAAAACAGCTCAGCAATTGGGAAAATCAGAATTGAATAGAGTGTTAAACCTTAAAACTCAAAAGGATTTTGAAGTCTCATGCTGACAAACTTCGATGCAACCGGCCAAATTCCACTTTTAGTTGTGGGAACTGAATTAATGTGGGAACTCCCTGCCCCTCTCCATCCACAGCAGAATTGGCCTTCTTACGGTAATAAAATTCAGGGTTCTGGTCTTCATTAGGTACATCATTGCCACACTGGGGATCCTTAGGTTTCCAGCTTTCGTTTTCCTTATCCTCCTTGTTTTGTTTCGTTCATTTTTACTTGACTTTTTGGGTGTAGCTCTTCTCTGAGTTAGTCACCCTCAATTCCTTTCACACCTAATGGAAAGAAATGTGTTTTTCAAGGGTATGATTCATCAGGGCCCTTTCAGATGTCTGACTGAGGTTTAGATGAATCAGGACTGAGCTTAATTGACCAAAACTCTGTTGACTGTAAAGGGAATACAGAACGGCTAGTTGTGATGGAGGTGTCCAAATTGCAGGCATCACCATTCAGCCTGCTGAAACTCACTCTTCATCTTTTTCTTCACAGGGAAAATTAATGCTGATATTTAAGAGCTATTTCTGTGGCACTCTGGGGATTTTTCTGTGCTTCAGGAAGTCTGTCAGCTCAGGAACTTTATATGAATTTGTCTGAAATTTGCAGTTAGAAAGTTTTCAGGACATCTGAGAGGGTCAGATGTTTACTCTAACTTTCTTTCTTTTGAAACTGAACTTAATCTGAATGTATTATCCAAATCCCATAAATACAGAGTGCAGCAGGTGTACCCCATTTCAGGCTTTTCAGCAGTTCTTGTTTCCTTTGCGTTCTTCATCTCTTCCTCTCCCCTTGAAACTTACAGACATCTCCAACTTCCACCTTCTCTGAAGAACATTCTCATACTCTGGGTTGTTCCTGACCTCTCCTATTAGGGAAACTGGTCAAGCAGTCTTACATCACCAGCCTGGGACTCCTTAAGCCACAAACCCACTTCCCTGTCACAAACCCAGCTTTTCTCCTGCCTGAGGAGTGGTTGAACAATCAAAGTGAAGTCGAAGCAAAGGCTTTTAGATTTCTCCTGCCTTGTCTTCCCACCTTCTATGTATCTCCCTATCTCTCCTCCCCTCCTTGGTATTTTGTAAGATTAACTTACATAGGTTTTCTTTCCCCTTTTTTTTTTTTTCTTTCTTTCTTTCTTTCTTTTTCCTCCTGCTTTCATTTGCTTGCTACTCTAGCTCATGAATTGTGTAAGCAGAGCAATTAACTGGGTTGTACAGCATGGCCCATGATCCTTCTCTAGCTCTTCTTGATCATGTTTGTATCCTAACCTACTTCTCCTGAGGCAGACCCGACTGCCTATGGCTAGGAAGCACTGTTCCAGTATTAACTGGCTTCCCACTATTCCCATCTGAGCTGATTCCCCTATTGCTTTTGCTTTTTACAAGGAGTATTGGGTAACATGTGAACAATCCTCTCAGTACGAGGCAGGTAATATTATGTTCTTAAGCTTGAAGTCTAGTAAATAAGCTACACAAAGGACCTTCTTGAACCTTTATGCCTGCTACTACTTCCCCTGCAAACAATTTTTTTTTTCCAGAGTACAGCACACTGTTTTCTGAAAAAACAGAATTTGAAACAAAAAGTATCATTTGGAGACTCTGCACAGCCACTGGTTCACCACCTTCCACAGCACAAAGCAAATAATCTCAGATTACCCTACACAAATAAATACATCATAATCAGCTAGAGAATTTTGTGGACACTGAAAACATGCACAGTACAAGCCACTGCAAACCAACTTCCACTGTTAAAGGAAAACACTCTTCCAGTCAAATGCTCCGGGGGGAAATGTTCTTCTCATACATGGGGTTTTTGTAGTGGTAATGTTTCAACCTAGGATAGCATGCAATTACCTTGGAAAAACTTACTGCATTTCAGCATAATCTTTGACTTCAGTTGGCCTCAAAGTCTATGTAGATCATTAGGAGACTGTTTTGAGACACAGGAGATGGGAACTTCTGGATCCAACATTTTTTCTGTAAAAGAAAATAAACCTAGTCTACCATTGTCACGAAGCTTCCTTCAGACAACAACACCAACAGAGAAGATGACGCAAACTATGTTTTTAGTTGAAGAATTTTTTAATAAAATGTCACATTAGTTGACTATGGGTGATTCTGAATGTTTCCACTGAAGAGTATTACTCCAAATTTTACACCAGCACAGAGAACTGAATTTGGCTCCCAGTTTCAGGCGGTGATCTTTTCACAAGTAATCATGGGACTTTGTGTGTGGTAGGTCCTTTTTGTGTGTGTGTGTGTGTGTCCCCATATGTGTTCTGTGACCCTGCAGTAATCTTGCTAATACCACAAAAAAGATTGTCTTACAGTATCTTCTGTCTAGCCAACAATAAATAATTCCTAGGAATACCACAAGGAAACTGATTTATGGTTTGATTTCTCAAACAAGAGCTCTGGACAAGGTTCAGATAAGCAAATAATGTTATGGATGCTTATCTGGAATAAATAGATATATCTCTGGGATGTCACTCATGACCAAAATGACCACAAGAGAAAAAGCAGAGAAACTGAAAAATCTATCTCATGTGAAATTACAGTAAGGGTTTAGAAAGAGGCATGTTTCTCTTCAGGTCACCAGCACATTTCAGAAAACTTGATTACTTTTAGTGTGTTTAATTGTTATCTGTTTCACTCCCTCTCATTTTTAATTTCCCTTTTATACAGCTTATAAGCCAAGAGTTTTTGAGACTGTAAGGTTAATCCTGAGTGCATGGAATGTATAAACCAACATTTCAGCAGAAGCATTCATTTGAGGGGGAGGATGCAGGATTTGCTAGGTGCAGACAGATGTAGATGATGCCTGCAGAGCTTTAATACCCTGATGATGGTAACTGTAAACCTGAGACTATGGAGAGGCAGTGGGGAAAGGGCAAAACACAACACCAATCTGAGCTTTGCAACACTCATGAGTTGCAGGTGGCAGAATGACAATCGCCTCATGTTGCATCAAGCTACTGTTTTAACCTCTAGTTCTGGCCAGGCATAACATGAAAATGGTTCTTGTTTGCTCATGAAGATGAACTCTGCTTAGTTCTGCCTCAGCCATCCCAGGTGCTATCAACTGTTTTCAAAATGGTTTAATTTTGCAGCCTAAACACCACCTATTGCTTTTCAAGGGTATCAATGACTTGTTTGAATCTGAGTAATCTTAGGGCACATGGGGACATACATTAACTTGAATGAATGTAGTTGTGTTTGGCTACTGTGCTGTGGGGCAAACCGTGGGGAGTGCTGGGAGACCTACTGACCAGCCACAGGGGTTGGAGAGGCCAAGGCAACAGCTGAGCTATAGACAGGGAGCAAAACCACCTCGACTCTTTGAAGAGGTCAGGATGGCTAGTTTGGACTCAGCATGGCTGTGGGGCTAGGGATATGCTATGCAAGCAGAGGTGGCAATAGAGCAGGCTGTTGCCTTCATCCCAGTCTCTGCTTTCCTGCACCTTTATACTTGCTATCAGAGCCAATGAGATTATGCTTCTGAGCTGATTTCTGCCAAAACCATTGGTCAGAATCCATTGTGCATCGTTTTGCATGAAACAGGCTAAGAAACCATCACTCAAGTGAGTTGACACGGCAGAGAGACAGAATCAATAGTTGGGACAGGCTGTGCCCCCTCCTCTGTGCCTCTGCAGCTGGACATGGAAGAGAGCCTGCAGCCAGGTGGGTGCTCTGGGAAGCGCTGGTGAGGAAAGAGGGGTGCCTCTGTGGTGAGCAGGGACCTATGACAGGGTGGGTGTGGGAGCTGGCAGCTCTATGTCAAGAAGCACTGGGATGGGGGGGTTGGGGCCAGTGGGGCTTGGGATGGTGGGCTGGCAGATCTGATCCCTGTGGTGGAAGGGCTGGATATCTGAGGAGGGCATTGTAGGTGGGAAGGAGAAGACCCTGGTCTGTGGAGGTCTGTGACTTAAGCAAGCCAGAAATAGAGTGTGTGCATCATTGCATGTGTATATTCCCCATACTCTTCTTCTATGAGAAATGGGACAGCCTTTCCTAAAAGTTTTTGCTTGAAGACCTGGTTCCTGGAAGTGGGTGTCTTTAAATTCTTGTACCCAGTTCCTAAGTCCAGTATAAGGTGGTGACCAGTAGTAAGTAAGTAGTACAGTATGTGAAACAACCATAGAAAATTTTGACTTGCTACAGGACAAGACACGTGGCATTTTGAGCAAATTCCTAGCAGAACATTTGGGTGTGTACATCTCAGGGTTGTCTTGATATTTAAGGTGAAGCTTTGTATGCTCTCATCCAGGCTACGGTCTAGACCATACGCCAGTCACACATATTATTCTTCCAGCTAAAACCACAGCACCTAAGGCTTAATGTCTTAGTAGACAAAACAGGAAAAACTAATCCTTGTTTTGCAAGAAGGGGATTGAAAAATAGTTCCTTAGAAATTACCACATTCATTCAAGTGTTTAAAATGCAATCTGTGCAGTGTGCTGTACAGGGAGTGAACAGTGGTGCTGTGGAAAGGTTTTCCTTCCATTTATTTGATATGATCTGTATAAATCACTTAGAGCTTTGCTTCCTGTGATTAATGACCATATTTCAGTATGAATGACTGTAAAATTATTTTACTATATGACATAATTATGTACTTCATAATAGAAATGAAACTAAATGTCATTTTACTGTGGAACAAAGAGCAAGATGATGTTAAAAGATCAGTGTAAAGTTGAAAAGTCAAAACTTTTAAAGTTGCAAAAAATACCCTTAGTTCAGTGTCCTTTCATATGTGTATTATAATATAATTTTTAATTTTGTCACTGCACAGCATTTTTTCCAACCAGTGCAAGGAACAGGCAGTTCTCATTTACTTAGCAGTTATTTCAGTGGTGGTTTTATTTCCCACTGTGTCTTTTATGTATGTTCTCTTAGGCTTTTCTATGTGCTCATAACTCTAAAACATGCAAATACTTTGTGAACATTATTTAGTGTATCTTCAGAACTTCCCTGTGAGGCATGGTATTCATTGTCTCTGCTTCACAAACAAGGATACAAGACCTGCACAGTGTAAAGTCAGAAGTACTAATTTCAAACACTAAGTCTGAGGTATCAAGGAACTAAGTTTTTAATGTATCATGCAGCATTTCTTATGTTCTTCAGCTCTAACTGGTATGCACTGTTGTTGTGAATGCTCAGATCTTTTTCTTCACATGTAACTCTTAAATAGGTATATTTATATACAGTGCCTAACCGATGACCACCAGTGATTATTTGGATTTATGAGACTGCATAGGATGCTCACTGCTGAGGCAGGTGTAAGAACTGTTCCCCACAATGTCAGCTGCCTTAACGGAGTCCATCTTCATGACAGCTAACTTGTGATGCCAAGCAAATGAAGAGAGAGCTTTCAAGACCCTTTTCATTCATAATGTAGGCATGATGCATCCCTGGAGCAAGTCTTTCCTGTGCACCAATTTCTTAGGCTAAGAAAGAAAGAAAGAAAGAAAGAGAAAGAGAGAGAGAAAGAGAGAAAGAGAGAAAGAGAGAAAGAGAGAAAGAGAGAAAGAGAGAAAGAGAGAAAGAGAGAAAGAAAGAA
>VXAA01004977.1:300856-362708 GCA_013399115.1 Anseranas semipalmata | reverse complement strand
AAGCTTTGCTTATATTAAGATATGAGACCAAGTACCAAAAAAGTAATTATGAGAGTCAGATTCTTGCATGGAAATTAGATTTCACTCAGTATTCTATTTCAGTCTCTGATTTTCCCTATGTAAATATGAACTCATTACCTTACCTTCAGAGAAAGATTTTATTGTTACTGTACCTGGAAGCAATTCTTATCTCTAATGTACTAGTTCTCACCATCAATACAGCCATATGTTGGTCATGCTATCTAACAAAGAGAAGATTTCTCTTTTTCTAAGATTTATTGCAGTTATGAAAAGAGAAAGAAATGCAATGAGCAGCATAGGAAGAAAACGTGTTCTTTTGTTTTTTAAAGTAGTTGACTTGGCTAAGCTGGAATAAGTGTATTGTGTGACATTCTACCCACAGAAACTCAGCTTCAAAAGAATTGAAAATCCAGATGTGGCCATAGAAACTAATCTTCCACCCAAATAAATAAATAAATAATAAAAACAAAATAAAAAAAAATCCATCCCTCAAGGCAAAAGTGAGCCCCTGAACTACTTTGAAGTCCCATATCTCAAGAAGATATTTGATTCCAGATTGGAACCAGAAAAAGGACACCACTGACAGTGATGCTACAGTGTTCCCGAAGTTATAACAGATATACAATATTGTGGTTACCTAAATAATTATTTCACCCACTTTTTAGTGTCTGAAGCAATAATAACATAAATCTGTTCTGAGGCTGATTAATAGCTGAAGTGGAGCAGAAACTTTTAATCAATCTGATAGGTCAGTTATTGAAACTAGGCTCTACTGTAAAAAATCCCGTATTGGATGACATTCACCTCCTGTGAAAAGGGCCGTTATGAGGCTTAGGCATCTCTTAAGTTTTTAAATCTCTGATGCAAGGCATGAATTGTTAAGGATAGGTTTTCAGAACATGGGTGAGTTTTATCTGACATGGAAAGACCAGTCTTTAACAATATTGTGGAAGGCAACAAACTGTGCAAGAAGTGGGGATTTGTTTTTAGACTCTTATTTCTAGAACATAAACCTAAACTGCAGTGCAGGAAACCTGTTGTGTCATGGCTTTTCTGTGAAATGAAATGAATATCATTGCAGAGAAAGCAGAGAGGAAGACTATCTTCAGCTCAGGGCTTCTGGTAGAACTTTTGATATTATGCAACTTCTTACATACTTGGAGAAAATAATCTACCTGCTTTTCATTTTTAATGTGTTTAGGGAAATATGGTTATGTATAACTTGTTTGTACATAAACATGATTATAATTTTTTCTAAACCTGTAAGATCCTGAACTTTGGTTAACCATTTGGCTCTACATGCAAAAAAAGAAAAAACATCACTGGTAAAAGCAACAGACCACATGAAAACTAACAGGGGTAATTAATTGGAATGTGGTAACCTGGGTTCCAACTGTATCATGGAAAAGGGGATTTTCTGCAGCTGAATAACCACAGATGAGATAATACAACTGCAAGGCCTCTCTGTGGACAGAAAATGTAGCACCTTTTCAAACATTCTGGTAGTTCACAATACAGGCCAAGGGAAGCTATTAAAGGTGCCCACAGTATTAATGTCTGGAGGTCAATAATATATGTAGACAGACAGGCTTCTGTGGACAGACTATTTTAAACAAGACTAGAGTCCAGGTGGTTAATTAGGGCATGTGTGTCATTTTAATGACACAGTTAGAATATAACATTCACACAGACAGGATACTCGGTAACAGGTAAAACTCAGCGCTTTGTGTTGACAGGAGGCACACTAAAACTTCTGCAGCTGAAGTCAGAAAAGCAGCCAACGCACTGGTACTTCTCCTGTAAGATGAAACTGAAGAGACTCAGTATGAAAATTTTTAACAGCCTGAGCCCAGAAACAGTCTGTTCAGTCCAGTTATTCTTGAAGAAAAAAAAAAAAAAAGCACCGCTTCTTTTCCCACTGCTTTTCTGTTGTTTCTATTCCAACTTTGGCCAAACCCCAAAAGTACTTGACTTATGGGGCTTGTGCTTTGTTCTGTTGTGAAATGCTTATTTAAAATGAAAATAATAAGTTTTATCTTTTCCCACCATCTGCTTTCCAATTTGGGTTGGTTTGAGTTTTATAGGGTGATCTGCATTGGTCCTTATTCATTCAAACTTGTTCACATCTCTAATTTTCCATCAGAATTTAGGGGCGTCAGTCTGGTGGCCTCAAGTTGGATCTATGCATTCATGCCTGCTGACCACGTGAATTGGGTAATTGTAATCCACAAACCTTGTTTATGTATGCAATTACTCATTTTGTAGATGCAAATATTGTCTGGTTCACCTCAAGTCCCCATACTATAAATTTCATTTTCTCAAGTATTTAAAAATGATTATATCATTTAGAAAGTCATGATTAGAGTTTAATAAATTAATTTTGATGTACTTCAAGTAGCTTAGAGGGGTTAGGCTGCATCTAATTTGCTTGTCACATGCATCTAAGATATAGTTGTTAAAACTTTGCTAAAATTTTTTTTTCTGTGTTCAAAGAGTCTGATCTTACAAATGCTGTATAATGAACAAAATACACTGCTGACAACAGACATGACTGATATGTGCGTTTCATGCTTGTTATCATGCTAAACTGCCTTATGACCCATAATAAATGGGAAGTGGATTTCCTAACAGGTTAACCTCTCCTCAGCCATCCCATCCTACAGACTGTGTTATTTTACCCTCTGAATTCACCTGAACAATAGAAATCACAGTAAGTGTTCCCCATCAGATATCTACATGTGGTGTCCAGAATTCTTTTTAATTTTAACTCCTGTATTCCTGATCAACATGCAAAGAAAGCATTATAAAAACATTGCCATAAATGCATAGATACAGCATGTGCATTTATCATGTTCCCAATCTCATTGCCAACCCCATTAAACTGCTAATAGATTTATATCTAATTATTTCACAGTGAGCTGTAAACAGGAACCATTCATTTCTCAAATGCCTTCAGAGTGTGATGAATGGCCTGGACCTTCAGTCCTGATCAAAGGTCTCTACAACTTGAATTCAAGTGACACTTCAGTGCAAAGACACAACTGCTTACCAGTATTTAGCCTAAGAAATATTGCAGGACTGGTCCTAATGCCTAATCCTACACATTATTAATTATTGCAATGTTGAATTGCATGCAGGGCAAAATAGTCATATAATGTTATTTCTCTCTAAAAGTAGACAAGTTCTCTCTAAGAAGCCTGGAGACATTAAAAAAGAAAACAGAATGAATATCCCAGATAACGCCCTGTTTTGACATGACTTTGCAACCAGATATTATAACAAAATTAGACAGTGCCCTCTGGTGTTCTCTGTCCCATTTAGATTTTGAGAAAAGTGATTTTCATGTTGCAGAAATAGCTATGATTTCTACTCTGTAGCTAAGTCATCTTGCAAAGTTTAGAGTAATGAAGCCATTTACTTTCTGTAGCTCAGGTATCAGACATACAATATGCCTTCTGTTGAATTTCTGATACAAGATACATAAAGATTCCCTCTTTTTGATGGAGTCAAAACTGAGCTTTTTCTCCCTTAAAGCCAAGAAGCCTTTCCAAAGATACACTATTCATCACATCTTTTGCCTGCAGTCAAGACAGGATCTCTGATAGCAGACAGGGAAGGTACGTGGAAGATTGACAAGTGCTGTTTGTCTGCATGTGCATTTCCCTGAGTGAGCAATAGCGAGAAGGGATTTTAAAAGCTGTGGTAATGAAAAGCTCTTTTGGTGGAGCTGAAGAAAATTGGATGCAAATGGCAAGGTAGTGCATAAATTGCATAGCAGAAACATCTGTATGCTTTCATACCCCTTCTACAAACATAAGCCTGAGAGTTCCCAGAGACAAAATGCTAGAGAAGATGCCCTTGGCAGATTAATCTAGCCCCATTCTCACTAAGGGTTGCTATGGTAGGTGTAGTTAGACCTCCCCAAGCTGTGCTAATAGTGGTGGAAGGTACAGCCATTTATTTCCTCACTTTCCCTGCGAATAATATTGGAGCTGCTTTGGAAGTGTACAGACAACTCTAGCACATGTATATTAATGTATGTATCATGAAAGGTATTTGGCAGGAATCTTTGTGGATAGCTTTGTCTATTGCCCTCAGTAGATTTTGAATAACTGGTTTGGAAGCCTAGTTCATTGGCCTTTATTCTCTGTAAACATTAGTGATGAGATCAAATGGCCACCCAGCCGTCCCTGATGGCATTTTAGCCTCCCTGACCATGGCTGTGCTCTTGCTTAAAGCTTTCAGTCCTGGGACCTGGAACAAGTGCCTTGCTAGAACAAACAGCTGTTCCATTTCCCTGAATAAGACACAGGCTGGTGACAGCATAACTCTGACTACAAGTAGCATTGTTATCAGGGCTTGTCCCGGCACCCACATCAAAAAGGAATGTTTTGTCCCTTCGTCTGTAAGGTACGCACTCTAAAGACATGCAGCACCTCAGAATGTCATCGGTCTACCAGAATGTACATTAAAAAGCAACACTTTATACTGTACCTGTCAAACTGCATGTTTTAAATTAATTTATGCCAAGAAGACCAGTTATACTGTCTATAACTATACATGTGCAAGATTCTACAAATCAAATAGGTGACATGTTCCAAAGTGTCTTGTAGCATCCATACTCTCAGAGTGACATAACTTGTGCTTTTGTTCCAGGGGTGGTCAACAAGGGCATATTACTATGATTGGGAAACTAATGCTGGCAGGAAACACTTCCGTATATTTTTTTCAATGTCTTTACACTGCATCTTACATTTTATTATATTGCTTAACCTACTGCCTACCTTTATCTTACACTGCTGGCTATGCCAGCTGAGTAACAAAGGTACAAATGACTGGAGTGACCAGATTTATCATTTGTGGAGGAAAATATCTCTAACTGTAAATAGAAAACCACAGTTAAAGTTGTCTTTATTTATAGCTTGCTCTACAATTGGCATAAAATGTGGGTTTAGTATTTCCAGTAAGCATCTGGCTGGACATAAGTAGGGTCATTGAATTCAGGTGTTTATTGGAAAGTTATAAATTAGTGTTTAAGACCAGGGTGTCCCCTTGCTGCTATGAGATAGACTGGCTTTTTGTGATTTTCCATCCTTTGTGCCATCTTGGTCAATCTGGGTGTCCAGATTTTTCATTTTTTCAAGATTAAGTACTTGATGGCCATTCTAACTGACTGATTAGCTCCAGTTCTGGAGCTAATCTACCTTCTTTTTTTGGTAGATCAACTGTTTGGTACCACAGTAGATCTGTAAATAAATTGATTACATCCATATCTGGGAGCTGTTTTCTTACCTGCTAATGAGTGATTATCTTTGTCATGCTGTTAAAATCTTAGATGCAAGATACCATAAAACATAACCTGTTAAGGGATAAAAAACTACAAAGGTCTGAAAAATACTTCAGGGACTGCAAGTCTGCTCCATGCCACTTTTCAAAGATCCTAACATGTTGTCATGGTTTCTGGTTTGCCTGAAACATGGTCAAAGTGAGCTGGTGCCCCTGCTGGAGCCCACCACGTAGGCATGCATGGCCTCGAAGACATGCTGCTAAGCACCCACAGGCCTTGTGCTGATTGAAAGCTTGCAAGGCCATATGTTGTTGGCATGTCATATCCTCATGTATGAACAGGTGAACATGGCCTGTGTCAGGACTAAAAATGAATAGCTTTCAGACAAATCCATGGCCCTGCTAGAAAGCTTACCAAAATGTCTCCATCCTATGTCTTCCCTCTTCCAATGGCCATCTCAGTCTCACAGCAAGCACCTGCCACCCCACCACAGTTCTTTATCTCTTCCTTCACTCCCCAATCTCATCCTTTCAGGTTTTCCCTGGTTTGGCTTATGCTGGTGCCACCCACTCCTATCATCAACATCTGCCGTCCTCTTGTCTGCAGGCTGCTGATGGCCATCCTGTTGTGTTTCTTCCACAGCTGATGGGCCAAGCCTCTTGGGTAGGGGTCCAGGAAACAGAAAGCAAACAAACAGGCCTACATCAAAGCAGAGCTCAGCAGTCTGCCCCTACCCCCAGCTTCCTTTTCCCATCTGCTGACAACGAGAGGAGTTTCCTCCAGGGAAATCAAGGTCTTCTGAGCTTTACCCCCCATGGATTGGTAACTAAGCTCTGAGTGCCTGTTTTGTCTTCTCCCTCTTTTCCGTCAAGGAAAACAGGAGAGGGAAGGCTGGAGACATTTTGCTGGAAAACCAGGGCTGAGTCTTTGCTGTGTGCTGCAGCTGTGACCTAAGTCCCACTGCCAAATGGGACTCCTAAACTCTGGGTGCTAGGCCCAGTAAAGGACCTAGCACCCTAAAGTTGGAGATAAGTCAACCCTAGGCTGCTCAATCAAAAAAATCACAGCACTGAAAATTCCCACTCAGCTGTTAACTGTGGAGGTGCCAGGGCACCATAAACACAACCTTATGACATGTTGCTGCCCAGCAGCTTACAGCTGTGCATCCCTAGGACAACAGCAGACTTAACAGCTCTGAGAGGCTCCTGATGTACCTCATAGTCAGGCCTGACCTAGAGCTAGAAAATATGTTTCACTCTATGTTGGGGAATAAAATATGCTCAGGAACATTTCCAGACACTGGCAAACCCACACAGAGTAGTCTATAGCTCATGTAAAGCCAGTAAACTTCTTAGATCCAAAGCCCTGATGGAGTAGGAAAGCTACCTGTTGGGAATGACCGCTCAGATGTTCACCTTCCTGAGCTGTGCATGAGGATATTTCTGGGCACCACTAGTCTCCCCAGGACAAAACTGTGCTGTGGATTGTGTTAGCAGTTTAGCAACCCACACAGCTGACTGGAGCCATTTTGCATTATATCATTTATTACTGTAGAGGTGGCCTATGTCTTCTACACCCTAGATCTCCTGTTGGTCTTGGTTTGGTACCCAACCAGGAACATACCAAGTGAATGTATTTGATCATGACAGATGTTCTTGTCTTTGTGAATTCCTTTTTATCAGAGCACTCTTGTTTTGTATGAGTGTTTTGTGTTCTCATTGTGTTATATGAGTACACCTGCAGAAACAAAGGAATTTGAAATCCTATTTCCCAGCTCCTAGGACAAGTCTTTCTTCAGGTTAAGTGGGAATTATGTCTGATAAAGTTTATATTTACAACTCTTGGGGAAATTATGTTACTGTACAGAAAAGAAATAATGATTTTTGTGATAGAAGCAGATGAGAGAAAAAAGCAAAGAATATGTCAGGGGAAATCCCCAGGTCCTCCTTCCTGCTGCCCATATAATTTCTGTATTTTGCTTTAAGCAACTGTTGCAGTAAACACTGAGTTATTATACAAAACAGAAGAGCAACCTGACTATACCACATCATACTTCACAGTAAAAGATGTAAGATGTGTTGCTGGGACTCCCAAGAGAGCAGAGGCACCCCCATGCAGCTTTCAGGATGCTTCTGCATGGTGGGACTTTATATATCTCCTATTTTAAATGCCTGGTAGTCATGCAGCTACTGAACATAGTGATGTAATGCTGCCTGTTTGGGATCCATTGGGGATCATCTGATTCTGTAGGAAAATGGCTTCTGATTTAATTTCCATTATGTTGCTATGATCCTAATTACGTACTCAGAATCTCAGTATTACGACACACATCCTGGTGGATCTAGCTCTCAACCCATAGTAGAAGGTAAAGGGCCAGATTCTGATCTTATTTAATATTGGAATAGCTCAAGCTTCTATTTATTTAATGAGATTATAATCTGGCCGCCTGCCTTTTCATGGCCCTACCATATTGCATATTGTAATTTTCACTCATTAGGCTTAAATAAACATCAGCTTAATACTCAGTAAAACAGTTCTACTTTGAGAGAATAGCATCAACTTGCAAAACAGCTCATGGCTTTAATCTCTATGTATTTGGCACCTCACCAAGCCTAGAAGGCTATAGTTAAAGTAAATATAAAGAAAGAAAAACAAATTTTCAAGACCTCTACAATAAGAGCTCCTATAAAATATATTTTTCAGTTGCAGCTTTTCTCTCTCAAATAAATAAACGAATAAACATTCTGCTAAGATTATGTGACATGAAACACTGTATTCTTAAGCCAGAATTTCTAGGATCATGAATAAAAAAAAGACTTGCAGCTTGGAACAGGAAAACACGACAGTGTTCAGATAGTAACCTCAGAGATAAACAAGGTAGGCTGAGTGGGCATTTCTCTCCTTCATTCTTCGCTGGGAATCTTTCCAAGGAATAGATCAGCCTCAATCAGTGCTACAGTGAGCAACACTTGAGAGTTTAAAAAACCAAAGTGCTGACTGGAGGCACATACCAATTTTAGTGATATTTTCAACTGATGTTTCTCATGGACAGGCTAGAATTTCACAAGACAAGCACACAGCAAAGCATGATTAACCCAGTCTAGCATAACCAAAAGCCAAGTATAAATCAGACAGAACAGGAACATGAAGTTGGACTTTCTATACTACATGTTTTACTTCAGCCTCAAAGCTAAGAGCCACAGGAGAGGGTATTGATTTCTCATTTTTGAATTGATCTTCACAGCCTCCTACAGGTTTTAATTTTGTTTCCTTGTAGAATGAACCAAAGCAGTCTTTCAAAACAAAGACATGTTCCTTTTTGAAGTAGGATCCTTGTTACTAGGGCAGCTTCCAGGAATAAGGTTCCAGACGTGATACAAACACGTTTAATTGATGTATGCCAACAAGAATCACAGCTACAGGTAAAGCTGGAATTTGGGCAAAATGGGATTTTCTTACAGATTTTCTTACAGATTAAAGCTGGAGAGGATCAGTATTGCTCCCCATCACATTTTTAAGCCTTTCATACACTAGTGTAAGAAGTTTAAGCATATACCTTGTATTTCCATTCCCGCATCGATTTTGTATCACTGGTTATTGTATCCACTTCTGATGAAATCTGTCCCTGTTTTTGTCATTTGCTTATGTGTTCATATTTTTTAGAAATAAAATATTTAACACATGCTGGAGGCTCACTTAATACCAGTGGTTTTCACACTACCACTTTGCATTGATATTAGAAATGTCATTTTCTAAGGAATTCAATCTTTTTCAAGATAGCTTGGAAAGGGTGCAGAATATGTACTTTACAACTGGAAAAAAAAAAAAAAAAACAAAGAGAAAGAGAAGAAAGAGGAGAAAGAAAGAGAGAAAGAGAGAAAGAGAGAAAGAAGGAAAGAAGGAAAGAAAGAAGGAAAGAAGGAAAGAAGGAAAGAAGGAAAGAAGGAAAGAAAGAAAGAAAGAAAGAAAGAAAGAAAGAAAGAAAGAAAGAAAGAAAGAAAGAAAGAAAGAAAGACACCCCAAACCAAACTCTAGCATACATATTAGTATTTCATCTTCCAGTAATATATTAGAAAAGATAACAACTTCAAAACAAATGGACACGCAGTCAGCCAGACCCACACAGTGGACCATAGCCCAAACAGTTTTCTGTAAGGTTACAGTTCTCCAACCAAGCAGCAGTAGTGGGGCTTGGTTTAATAGATGAGCTGATTCTGCCACCTACCGGCTGTTTGCTAAGAAATTGGTGAAAAATCTGGTGACTTGTGATAAAAATGAAGCAGGATATGTCTGTATTCACAAATTCCATCAGGATGGTCAGCAAAAAGAAAAAAACACTACTCAGAATTGTTCTCAACATGTCAACATATTATTCTTTAGTATATCATCAATAAAATGAAAATTCAGTCTTGTTTATTTCAGGTGTGACCTAATGCTTTTACTAAAGGTAAAACTGAAAAAAACAAACAAACAAACAAATCCACAACCAAACAACCAAACAAAAAACAGTAAAAACGGTTAGATTGCATTGAAATATTTAAGACTGAAAAAAAAAAAGTTTTTTTTTCCTCTCTTACAGTTTTGTGGTTCAAATACGAATTTCCCCAAAACCTCTTTATTGATAAAACTCTCCCCTTTCATTGTTCTCTATGGATTTTCCTTATCTTTTCTCATTTATTTTTCAGGCTACAAAATGTATTGTATTTTGTTTATCAGATGTGACTCTTCAAAGTACAAAACAAGCCATGATAACATTGTCTCACCTCACAATCAGGAGCAGTGGTGCTCTTAAATTTACTGTTAAATAAAGAGTAATTTTTCTATTTAGATTTTACTGGATTTTTCATTCCAGATGTAGAAAGCCTAGCTGATGCTTATGCACATTATATGCTTCAGAGGCCACTAAAATTGCTGAGGTATCTCATGGGTTTGTAAGCACTACAGAACTTAGAAGTTTGATCCAGAAAATAGCTTTTGAGTGGGAATTGTACTTGAGGGGAGGGGGCTATGAAAGGAAGAGAGCTGCAGGGCACAGCAGCTCAGACAGGGTCACTGTCACTGGTCCAATTTGGAACAGTCATGGCTAACCCTGTTCTCAGGACCACTTTGCAGTTTTCTTTCCTCAGTATTAGAGGTCTTTCACAATTATTCTCCAGAATAGTTTGGGGGATTGTTGGCAGCATATGGTAATGTTTTTGTTGATTCAAACCAGCAAAGATGGCTTTGGTCCATGGTAGTTTTAGTCCTTTTAATAATCTCTCCTCGTAGATGCACAAAATTGTGGATTTAAGGTCTGGGTTTTAAACTAATATGTACTGGCAAGTGCTTGTTGAAATCAAGTCACGGATATACTGTAGCAATAACTTATTTCAAGATGCTAAACCTTAACTTCCAAAAATTGTAGGCATTACTTCTAGATTTGGGATTGAACTGTTGGCTCTTCTTATGTCAGAGATCCTCTGCTGCCTGTATAACCTGTGACTCCACTCTCATGTGAAAAAGACACAGGGTCTCCCATCTTTCTGACAGTTACATTACTCCAGAGCCCATGTAAGCCCAACTGTCTGTATAAGAGGAATGCATGGAAGAGTTAGCACTGCTGATTTACACTGGGTGAAAGCCTGTACACCATGTTTTTGCCAGCTCACCAGAGACTGAGTGTTTTGAATAAAGCAGCAACCATCTCCCCAAGATATCCTTTTGTGTAGGGAACACCTTGAACAGAGAGGAAAGAAAGGGATTTCTCAGTATCCTGTGGCTACATGCAATGCCATGATATATTAGACTAGGGCTAGAGGCACAGACCCTTTCTCAGATGTCCCTGACACATTGCAGATCCTGGAGGACTTAAAATAAGGTGTTCTGGGACTTGTTAAACATGGCCTAACAAACACCCGTTCCTCCGAAGATACACACTGAAGGGTTTACTCTCTTGATGTATCTCAGAGCTTCCCTCAACAGGAAACAGCATGGAATTTGACAACAGCAAAAGCCGACATGAAAATTTCCTATGAAAACATAGGAAATGTTAAACACTTACTTGCACACAAGTGTGAGAAAAAAAAAAAAAAAAAACAAAAAACACTTCAAGATTTCTACCAAAAGCTAATACTGAAACCTCTGGCCCCAGCTTCCGTTCCTTTGAGGCTGTACCTACAATTCCTGACTTAATCCCCAAGAGCTAAACTCTGTGGTTGAAGACAATTCTACTGCACTCAGATACAGATGCCAACTACACTATTCAGGCTGAAAGCTGCCAAAGGAAGAAAAACACAGTTTCATCAGATCCACACTGATGTGGATGTCCTCTGCAAGGGAAGGATTGACTCTCTTTATGGTCCTCTCTTGACTAAAATACACTAGGCAATGACTGCCCTGCCATGCAGAACCTGACTATAAAGATACAAGATGATCTACAAATGTAGCCAGGACTAATTTTGTATAATACAAGTTCAGGCATCCAAGGTACAGTATACTCCACACATGTGGGTTTTGATATGACAGCCTGGAATAACTTATCACATAATTCGCCTTGAAATTGTCATTCTAACTTTATAGCCTTATCAGTTCAACAAATCTGGATAAGATAGTTGTAGGGCACCTGGCTTGTTTCTGCCTATTTTATTTTATTTTCCTATCAGGCCTTCAGCACACAACTTCAATGCATTGTCATTTTCTCCTCTTCTGACTCACCCTTACCTCAAAATGAAAATATGTGAGATTAGAAAAACTGAAACATTAGTACAAAGAAAACAAGCCTGGATCAGCTCAGGTCAGTGGAGGAGATTACTCTGTCAGTAATGCTCATATTCTCATCACACACAAAATAAAAAGGTGTAAGGTGACATCCATTTGTCCTTCTTCGTTGGTACCAGGAAAGTCAAGACCTTTCCAATATGCTAACAGATGAATGATGTCTAATGAACACCACCAGCTCCTGGGGAGATCATGGCAACCTGCAGATGGGACGGATCAACAGGGATTTTCAACCCTAAGCAGGGACAATGGAGAGGTGGAAGGGGAGGCTACAGCAATGGGACACAGCTTGCAAGATATAGTTTACAACAGCTGGTTTGAGAGTAGGCTATTGCTACTTCAACCAGACAGTCTCCAGTGCTGCTTTCTGGAATGCAGTAGAGAATGACAGCAGTAACTACTGTCATCTGTATTCCTTTAATATATCATGTGTGATCTCAAGGAAGGCCAAAATGCAAACCAGGGATGTTAAGCCTAATATAAGATACATTGACATGAATATTTCTCATATGACATGATTTTTAAAGTTCTGAAACAGCCTTGGGAATGGTGCAGAAGGCAAGCAGTGTAATTTAATCTAAAGAGAACATGACAAGCAATGAGTATGCACTAAGATTACAGAAAAGGGTAAGCCACACAATCAGCCAAAAGAGAAAACTTTCTTTTTAATTACAGACTTAAACATAACAGCGCACATACATTATTGTATTGTTTTTGTAACTGTTTCTAATTTGCTAACCAGAATTTTAACCTTGCCTTTGCAAGAATGAATTTATTTTCTTTTTCAAATTAATGTCATGTGAAATGTGAGTTCAGGCAGCTTTAACAAACACAACATACATTTGTCAGCATCACTATTGATAAATAACACAGCCAGGAGCCTTTCTGTAGCCCTGTGCCAACTTGCAGAGTCTGACTGCCTCCATACTGTTAAACCCTCTTAGTCTCCAAACAAAACTGGATGCATGAATATGGCCTGTTGGGAAGGGTTCATGGACCATACCCACCCCCAGGTGTCTGAGAATTACTTGTTGCCTTGGCCCAGAGCTGAGCCAGGAGCTATTCTACCAGTTCAACTACAGATACTTAGGTTGCCCAGAACACTCTCTGACACTGTTTAATTAACTGTTATGGACTGTACAAAGCAATACAATTGTCTTGAACATTTTTGATGTCCCTGCTATTACATAAAAATTAAGATATGTTTAATTTCTACCAGTCTCCCAGGCTCAGTCTGGAGACAGGCAGCTGCATCTCCCGATGGCTGTTATCCTCTCTGCCCTTCTGCCAGGTGGCAGGAAGTGGAGGCACCAGCCACACTTCAGGAATCTCCTTTTCATCACAATGTGTAACTGGCTTTTAAACACTATAGTGCCTGAAAGGTGATATTGCTCCCACGTGATTATTATTCACAGGGAGAGTACACATTTGGCTATGTATAAAAAAAAAAAAAAAAAAAAAAAAAAAAAAAAAAAAAAAAAAAGAATCAAATAAATCAGAGAAAATTGACAGCAGAGGTCTTCTAAAGTATTAATCAAAGAACATGCACTGCTTATAGAAATACGATTCATTACATAGTCCCGACAGAATTATAAGAGACATTTCCTGTGATGAATGTGTGCATGAGGAGTAGTAACACTCCAGCCAAGTCATGTCAATGGCTTTGAGGCCCAAGCTTGTTTTCAGTGACCTTATAAGCAACAAGCTTGTAAAAATTACACAGCACACAAACTGTCAACAGTAACATAAATGACTTGTTGAGTAGGTGTTTGGTTGGAGTAGATGGCTCAGCAGAGATCACATGAAAATGAGATTGCATTATGTGTCAGCATGGTCTACATATTGCTCCAAAGACATATCTGGAGAAGGAGCCAAAAACTTGAGTGCTTCCTTGAACCAAATCCAAACTTCTCAATTTATAATCTAACAAACACAGGCTGATGTCATCACAGCAACATAATTTCTTGAAAAAGTTTTCAAGTCCTACTGGATCAGAAATGGTTGGTATGAGATACATTTAGCTACTACTTTTTAAAAGCTGTGCGGGAATAAAGAGATGATGAAGAAAAATAAGAAAGAAATTAACTGAATATTTTTAACTTAAGGGAAGATTTTGCCTGAGTTTAGGAACATGGGTTCATTTACTCTGAATTAATTTTTCAGCTAAATCTAATGAGAAGAGAGTTTATAGTGCTGGCATTTACAAGAGAATTTTGCATAATATTCAGCTATCAGAAAAGTGTTTTCTCCTCTGGAATTTGAAGAGGGAGAGACAGCCTCTGATGGTGGTGTTTTATATATTGTAAAATTCTCTTCAGCTGCTATATTTAGTAGTATCTTCCATTATTTTGTTATAAGTATTTGCTAGTATGCACTGTTACCATGGCAGAAAGCTCAAGGTAGGGAACTTGTGAGGGCTACTTGAGCTACTTCTTAAACATAGACAAACAGCTCCAGCAGTAGACCAAAAGACGTGCTTTGTGCTGTGAGCCCCTCAGAAATACATGCTGTTTTCTTCTGCTGGTATGAAATGCCTAAAGTAAGAAATCAGTGACACTGAGTAGCTTGTACTATCAAACAAGACTTTGAAACTCCTCAGTATTTTTCAACCAGGAACAATTTCTGTACCTGCCTCATTAACTCGCCAATGTCTGGAAGAAAATGCTGAAGCATGTATATAACTGGACAACCAAAATTCTTTGCCTGACCATTCACATTAGAAGTCATAACTACTTTAAGATAGTAAACAAACACATACACCATGTATTCATTGCTACCCGGTATAACACAATACACACCCTGATTTGACACTCTAGCTTTGCATTTTAGGAGATACTAAAGGAAATTATCAAAGTTAGGTATAAGGCATTCTTTAAACATAATTTGGTTGTGAACTGCCCTGACCAATTTTCTGAAACGTTGCCCAGCTGTGTCAAGCACTCTGAACTGTCCGATTTTTTTTCCATCTTTTCTGTACCTATGAGTAAGATCATCCACCAGAGGGTGCCAGGAATCCACACTGCTCGCCTCAACCGGTCCTAACATTTCCATTTAGGTTCAGCAGGGCTGCAATAAGCCTTTCCTTAGTTACAAACACAAACATCCATATTCCTTCAAAGTTAAGCAGTCAACTCTTGAGATAATAGGCAGTGTAAAAAATTACGAACTAGAAGAACAAAAAGATATTGAACTCAGATAATATCCTGAAATAGGCAGTCTGAACTAGACAAGCTGGACTAAGAAGCCTCTGTATGTGACATATTACTATGAGACATGACAGACAAGCTGATTTTAAACCATTCAATTAGTATTTTGACTATTATGGTTCCTTGAGTATTTTCCAGTTAATACAGAAGTGTTCCTCTCTCTCTCTCTCTCTTTTTTTTAATTATTGTTATTATTTCTACTGCACTCAAGGGCTTGGTTCATTTTTGTTTTCAGTTTCCCTAGTGTAAAACTGAAACAAATTCTGTTCAAGTTAACAGAGCTGCAGTCTGTGTCTGTGTCCCAGAAAGAGATCATATTTGCAACCTGACTGCTGAATATTTACACCCTGAAGGTTGCTATCTTCTCTCTGTAATAAAAAAATGTTAAAGTGAACAAATTATACACTTAGAGCAAGAAGCCAAACTAAGCATGAACTATAGAAAACTGTGGCTGCTCTCAAACTTTTTAGATCAAGCCCTTCCCCCCGCACTGTCTTCTTTACTGTGGTGTGGATGAAATGCTTTAGCAGGACTTCTGTCTCCTGCAGTCTCCTTTACTCTTTCAACATTTTTGCCAATGCCTGAGGAAAGGTACTTAGCCTATACAGAGAAACTAAATGTCTCCACAGACATGGTAAAGATAATGTTTTCCCCATTAGCAGGTAGATACATTAGCTTGCCAAGGAGAGATCAAGTGTATGAAAACTCCACAACTTTGTGAGTTACAAGGCAATGTAAGGCAGCCTCCTTCACCACAGGGTACTTCTGTCCTGAACTCCCACACTGACAGGTTGATACTTTACTCACCAAGATATTCAAGCATTAGGAAAACATTTTTCCACCATTATTCATCCAACCAAAGAGACTGGACTGTTGCTCAAATATGTAGCCCAAATCATGGTCTTCCCTCAGCCTTCACAGGATAAATAAAAAAATACATATAACTCCAAAATTTCCTCATTTCAGTTCATCCACCAGTGTACTGGATACACATACTCTTCCTGCTCCAGCTGTGCTGGCTGAAGACATTATTGTTACTAGCCCTATGTCAGCTGCACAGCATCACCCAAGATCACCACGCCTGCAGATCTGCCAATCAAGCATCAAGTGTGATGACTCCCTGCTCTACTTCAGTCTGAATAAGCCAACTGGCAATGACACTGTATAGAAATAGTTTCAGCAGCTCTGGATCAGTTTGACTGGAAAAAGCTAGAGAACAATTATAAGAGTTATTTTGTTAGAAAAGCAGAAGAAGTAGCAAGGGTACTGATGAGCAGTTTAAGGTGGTCTGATAATGCTACTTCACAGTTGCATCTAGAAAATGGCATGAGTGAGAAGAGATGGAATTTGCAAAGTCCATTGCATGAGTAGGGTGCTAATATGAAAAAAAGAAAGAAAGAAAAGAAAGAGGAGAGGAGAGGAGAGGAGAGGAGAGGAGAGGAGTCTCTTCAAAAAAAAAAAAAAAAATAATGGTGAAAAAAAGTTTAGCCTTCACTATTATGCTGTTGCTTCAGAGTTCAGAATAGATGCTTTCTTTTTATGTCCTATGTTCTTTCATGTCCTTTTTTATGTTCTGAACTCAAAAGTACAGGCAAAAGAGTCATGTTTCTCCTTTATCAGGAAGGCTAAAGAGGAATTTCCAAAGATCTAACAAAACTGGAGTTACTTGGCCATCATATATCTGTTCAAACTGCAGAGAAAAAATAAGTATTTCGGCCAAAAAGAATAATTTCAATGTTAGATTAAACCAGTAGTAGACTTTCTCAAGTTTGAGAAAAACATTCTTTAGGATAATTAGTTGCCACACAGATGTCACTATCAGACTTTCATGAACAGTTTAGTTTAGGGGTTGTAATTGGTTTAAACTGATTCATTAACAGAGTTAGTAGTGAGATTCTGCTCCTTATGTGTTCTGAAACTAAGTAATATTAACTAAAAAAAAAAAAAAAAACCTGTTTCCATCCTGAATACTGAAGAGTTCTGTTCATGTTCATGAATCAGTTTAAACTCTGCAAGTACATTCATGTGATTAAAGCAATAAAAAAGATAAAATTTATGTGTCAAATTAATACTATCTCTGTGTCTATTTGACCTAATCTGGAACCATAAACAGTATTGCAGTCAAATGACTCTTACAAGGCATTATTGCCAGACACAATTGGAATAACTTCTTGTGTGCTCTGTAGGAGAAATTCTGTATCAAAGAATGTCTGATACCAAAACATAATGTGAATTTCTTGCATTTATGTTTTAATTTCTATTTTGAGCACTTGTGTATGGTTCACCCTACACTGCAACATTACCTAAGTAAGACAGAAATATCACCTTGTGTTACTCTGTCCTAATATACATTCCAAATAACAATGGGACATTTTTTACAACAAATATTAAGCAAGCATTAAAGCCATGGAGAGCTTTAATAATGTCCACTCAGTCTTCTATTTTTATGCCATTTTACATGGGAATTTTTTCATAATGAATTCTATCATTAGTGCATTGCATAAAACAAAAACAATTCAAAATTTCCTTCAGCATTTGAAGGCTATGCTTTCACCCTAGCTATGCATTCTGTGAAGAAAATGAACAAAGTCTTAGACTTAGGAGAGGGGGAAGCTGAACTTTTTCTGGACATAAAATACACTAGATTTTCAGAAAATACTACAATGCATTGTAGGAATGCCCTGCAAAGATTTTGGGAATTATTTTACTCCACCTCTTTGAGGACACAGCATATTTGGTTTCTATCAGTAGACTGCAAGACTGTGTATAAGTCAAAATTGTGTCAGCATCTGAGTTGCTCTGTCCCCATAGCCTCATTAATGAGTTTCTAAGTGCATGTGTTCATATAAGCAGAAGTTAACAAAAATTTTTGGCCTCATCTTCAGACCAGTCAAGAGGTGAAAAATTGGGCTGTAAGAGGAGGAGACTGGTTGGAGAATTGGGACAAAAGATCTTTCTTCAGGTCCCACCCACTGGAGCACATTTTCCAAGTGACGCTGAGCAGAAGACTGAGAGGAGCAGAGGGAGAGACTATACCAAGCTGAGCAGGGCTGTGGGCTGATGTCATGAGTCAAGCCCACAGCTTGCTGTAGCTAAAAGACACTCCATACCTTCTTCACCTTGTCCATAGCTCCCTGCCACTTCCCTTATGTTGGTCTTGGCACCCTCTCACCTCACAATGAACTGGAGCAACACTGGTTTTCTGCTTCAGCGGAAAACTAGTCCCCATCGCAGGTAGGTAAATATTGCCCTTTCTTCTAGGGTAGGAAGGCTCCTCGCAGGGCCAGACAAGTGTGGGTGCCTGCAAAGGGAGGCAGGGGAATGTCAGGGGAGAGGTGATGGGACCTGCCTGCTCGTGAGCAAGCCGGTGGGGTGGAATAGCTGTGTCCTCCAATGGCATCCCAAGACACAGAAGAAAAGCAGCAGAGTGAAGACTGTATGCATTCATTTTTCTACAGCCACTATGGAATTAATCCAGATCTTGTCCCTTGTAAATCCTATGACTCCCACCATAAAATCTTTATAAGAGCTCAACTTGTTCCTTTGGAAGAGATGTGCTTGTAAGTGAAACACTGGAGTATGTAAGAAACTTTTCTTTTAAGGGAGCTAGATCAGAATATGTACTGGCTTCTATAGCTCCCCCTGCCCCTGATCTCAGGAGGTAGTTTTTCATTTCAAGTGTCTTTCAGTGTTTCAAATAAACACATTTAACAGCAAATTACTGCAAACTTAGTGAGTCCTAAGGGCTGAGGAAAGGCAGTTCCCAAGATTTCTAAATCAAGGCTGAGCTAGATTTTAATTAAAGCTGCATGAACATTTCCAGAGTCAGTTCAAACTGAGTTCAGGAACATTTTTGAATCAGAATTAATATGAATGCTTTTGCAGGTAGTGAAATTAAAACTAGATGTGGATACAAGGTCATCATATTATCCCTTAGTGAAATCTTGATGCAAAAGTAAAGGGAACTTACAGAGTAATAGTACATGTGAGTGAAAATGATACTTTCTTTTTTTCTTTTTATTAATGTTGGAATTTAGAATTTGCTAGTGATAAAAAGCCTTGTACAGTTGGAGATTCTATAGGAGCTCAAGTCCTTTGTGGAAAAACAGTTTTAAGGAACAGGAGAAGGATACAGGCTGAGCACTAACTCAGAATGGTCTAGAAAAAAATATGGTTAGAGAGGTTTCTTTAGCAAACTTTTATGAGACCGAACATCACAGCAGTTGAAGATGAGTCAAGGAAAGGTTTTGAAGCAAGAAGGGTGTTATGAAATCTATACCAAGATCACCACCTGAAACAATCTGAATGTTGATATAACATCTTTTTCTCACTCAAACGTGTATTCTTTGAGTTCTTCATGGGAACGAAGATGAATTTAAAGCCAAACCTGATTTTAAATAGCTTGTGAAATGTTACAATATTAAAATTTATAGCATGACAATGAGGAACTATGATAGATCTTACACTGAAGAACAGAGCAGGGTAGGGGTGGGCGGGCGTGGGGAAGGAACCTTGTCAAAAAGCTTTGTGTAAAGCCAGAGGAAATTCAGATATAAGGTCAGAATTTTGATATTGTTACTGAGAGCTGGGTGCAGAGAGCTTCAGAGCTCAGAGTGCTGGCTATTGCAAATCTCACTCTTAGGCTCCATGCTGTTCTCAGGAAACACTGAGAGACTGCTTGACATCTCATTGAGGGCTGTATTTTTTCCCTTGATGAATAGACACTTGCAAAGTTAGTTATTAGAGAACCCAGGTCTCTCCCTACCTCACCTCTTCCCTCTAAAACAGCCCCAGGAAATACTTTTCTCTGCATCTAAGCCATTTTTTTGCATAGTTGTACAGAAAATGAAATTGTCATGAAGCTGTTTCAAAAAACCCTGCCCAACTTGAATATTTTCTTAACTTTTCTATACTTGCCAAGTTGACTGCATTCTGATTTTCAGCCTTATGTCCTCTAAGAGGTCTCTCAGCATGGTCTTGAGTCTCATTTTAACACATTTCATCTTTTTGTTTCATATCTACCTTCCGAGATGCATGCATAGCAA
Source organism: Anseranas semipalmata (assembly GCA_013399115.1). Lineage (NCBI taxonomy): Eukaryota > Metazoa > Chordata > Aves > Anseriformes > Anseranatidae > Anseranas > Anseranas semipalmata. The sequence goes on along the minus strand of VXAA01004977.1, from coordinate 342,393 downwards.
ACGATAGGAAACTGTATGGCTCCCTTCTCAAAACAGTGTGCAAAGAGGAATATAAGTGATGATAAATATTTACTTATGGAAAAACAGTGAACAGTGGGAAACTCTTTTGTTCACGGAAACCTGCTATAGCCTCACTATTTAATTTCATTTACTCAATTATTTTGGCAAATACTTCAGAAAGATGTGAGTAATGAGAAGCAATCCCACTGGTAGATGAAAAATAATTAAATACCACAAGAATTATGCTTCCGTTAAGACCTTTAAAAGGTAAATATATTACATTTTGGACCAAGAAGACCAGAATATCATGGGACTTAAATTCTATCATTAGTGATAGAACATGCTATTCCTAGAAACATCTGCCTCAAGGGGCCAACCATTTTCTCTTGTGAATAAACTCCAATTCTATTGTCAGGAGGCTTACTGGCCAGCAAAGAGGCAGCAGGTAATCATTTCTGCATTGTGTCTCCCATTGGGATACTCTTTGGAACACCTCTTAGGGAAGTAAAAGTAGCCTTGTCCTTAATTTTTCTTGCCAGCTCCCATGACAGGACATATCATACTATAGACTCATGGATATCACCCAGCTGAGAATGTCTGCAACAACATTTTGTTTTCTGTTTTATGCAGGAAAGAAACAGTTCATACTCAGCAATGTTATGAATCCCTCTGCACAAACAGCTTTTGCAACATTCTCCTTGAAGAAGGAAGTCCAGGCAAGGAATTCAACATCTAGTAAATGCAGTCTGAAGACTGAGAGTACTCTCCAAACAGACACTCTAGTTCTGCAGCTGAGTATCTGGCTTTCCCCAATTTATTTGTAACCTCCAAAAGCCAGGAAACTGTTTCAGTTGAGCTCAGAAACTCAGGCAAAAGTGTTTGATGTACCACAAGTTGTTTTGACATAACTGATTCTGAGCTTGGTCTCCCTGTCTGTAGGTCTTCAATGGCATTGTAATGTCTAGGATATTTTAGAAAGTGTTTCTCTCTCCTTGTTATACCACCGTTTGTATCACATATGGGCATGTTCATTACCTACTATATGACAATGACAGAGAAAAGATGAGAAAGATTGAAGACTGAATGACTAGTGTTATCTAGTCCATACTAGCAGGATATTCCATTTACTGGTTCCTAGTCTCCATGATGATAATTACCTCAGATGAGCTCATGGTGAACTGCAGCTGGTGAACATAATGTAAGTCAGCTGAGCTGATCAGATACCTTTACACAACCAATGAATGTGATGTCGATTTGAGCTCTCTAAACCATGATACCATGATGATCTTCAGTGGGCATATGTTTTAAACAGGACTCACTGGAGCTGAGTTCAGTTCCTTGCTAAGCCTTGCATTTGTTTCCTTTTCCACCCTTTTTTTACATGTCATAATTTTCTTCTTACAGCACAGTCATGCTGCAGTTAATGAGATCATCCCAGGTATACTGATGGGATCCTGTATTTTCTCTCTTCAGTGAGTGAACAAGCTTTCCTTTCTTTTCACCCCAGATTTCATTGATAAATTGTGTTAATTTCATCTAGATCATAGAATCACAGAATCTTAGAATGGCTTGTGTTGGAAGGGACCTTAAAGATCATCTAATTCCAACACACCTGCCACGGGTAGAGACACCTTCCACTAGACCAGGTTGCTCAAAGCCCCATCCAACCTGGCCTTAAACACTTCCCCACAGGGATGGGGCAACCACAACTTCTCTGGGCAACCTGTTCCAATGCCACACAACTCTCTGAGTAAAGAATTTCTTCCTTATATCTAATCTAAATCTACCCTCTTTTAGTTTAAAGCCATTACCCCTTGCCTTATCAATACACTTCCTGATAAAGAGTCCCTCTCTGGCTTTCTTGTAGGCCCCCTTTAGGTACTAGATGGTGATGGTGGAAGCAAGAACATTCAGCAATTCTGGTATGAATCGCTTCTGACTGTTTTGTTGTTCTGACTCAACATAGCATACACCTGTAATGTCACTATTAGACTGTGTTTAATACCATCTTGTTAGGTTTCCCATGTTCTGATGGGGATAGGTTATCTCAGATCTATTTTTTTTTCTCTTTTCTTTTCTGTTCTTTTTTTTTTTTTTTTAAGTGACTTGTGAGCACTTTTCTATTATTGCTTTTGACTGGCTCTTCTACACTTCAAAATTTCCACATGGAGCTTCACTCACCGGGTAAACAGCTCACAGGTTTGTAGCACAACTTCAGTTGCCACTACTAGGTTTTCAGTCTAACCCAATCTGTCTTCATATTTCTTGTCCCTGTTTTGTTTACTTTCTTTCTCTAATACTCCAAAGGCTTTAGTTTTCCAGGCTTTTCATTTAAGTGCACTTCTTTACATAGTGAAGCACTGCATCTCTTGGCTCATTTAGTTTGTTCTCTTCCTATGCTGCCACCACTGTAGCTTAAATCATATTGGCAGTGGGTGTTGCCCATTTCCTTTCAGTTTCAGTGCAGTCTCACTTTTCTGTGCTTCTGAAGATGTATCTAAACTGTTCCTCAGATTCAGCTAAAATTTCTTGTATTTGCTTTCTTGCTTTCAATTTTACTTTGTTGTTTTTCTTCACTGTTCTCTGTTCAGTGTTGATCTTCCTCAGTTGTACTTCCAGTTTGGCAAAGACCATGGCTGTGGCTAACATATTCTGCTCAGAGTACATTTACATCTTAAAAAGATTGCCTGAGCCTTGATGTGTTGCAGATGTGGCTGATTCAATTTTCTGTATAGCCATCTGGCCAAGTCCATATTTTCGTGTATGATTTTGTGATGGAAGAGAGTACTCAAAGAACAGGGGCAATCATCATCTGGGATGAAGCTTCCCAGTCCCTGCTCTTTTGTTAATCAGTTGGGACATCCAGATTAAACAAGAGGTCCTGTTTTGGAAAAGCTACCTAGCATCTTAGCATCTATCAGAAACCCTTTGCAGGCAACAACAGTTTATCTTTGCCTTCATCACTACAGTCCTTTCCAGCTTTAGGAATCTAATCACCCTTCTGGCACATGTGGATTAGTTTGTGTCTCATCAGTTAGTGTCCTTACCCTCCCGATGAACAGCACTGTCTTTGATCATTCGCTGCTTCTGTGATAGAAAATGCTTCTTATCCTACTTTTCATATTTATATCTCTGTTGGCCTTATGGGTTTCCAGATAATTCTTAACCCTTGTTAGGTTCTCAATGCTTATTATTGCTGACACATGTAAAGTGTTTGCTTCCAGCTAATTCAGCTCTGCTGGGAAGCCTGTTGCTCAAAGAATCATTTTCAGCAGGAAACTTTAAGGAGCTAATGGAGTTTTCAGGAAAAAACAAGAATGGTAACATAATTTCTTCTCTGTGAAAGTAGAATTTTTTCCATCACTTTGCAGGATCTGGATCTAGAAACTGTACCCATGTGCACTAAGTAGGGTTCATAAATGCATCACAAGCCACAATATCTATTTTTTCAGGAAAAAAATAACTCTAACTTTTGGCCAAATGTTTGATATTTGACACGAAGGGGGAGAAGTATATGACAACTTCTACTGCACATTTCTCTTGGGAGGGTGAATATCTCTATTTTTCAAGTGTTTTTTTTTTTCTAGTCTTTTTTTTTAAATAATTGTATTTATATATACTTATTTATCATTTAATCAGTTACTGATTAGGGTTATTTCCCTGAGAGACAAGTAGAAAGGGAAAAAATGTGTCTTTCTACAGGATATTTTTTTCCCCTGGTGTTTTAGGACAACACAGCTGCATCTAGTCCTTTCACAAAGTTAGATGTTAGGACACATTATTCTGAAATCGAAAGAGATACCATTAAGAGCTGTTCACATGTTGGTAACTGTTGTTTATCTTCTCTCACATTCTACATGTCTAATTTCTTTTCCAGTCAGTGCCAACACTGACACTTAAGATGATCCCTAGGATGATGTCATGATCCTTTATGCCCGTTCCTACATGCCTTATTTCCTGTGAGCTGTTGAATGAGTCCTCAGCATCTATGAATAATGTTTGACATAAAGACTGTTTTTCTTACAGTGCATGGAGATACATACTGAGATACTCACCAACCAAAAATAATGTACTAAGGGAGGATAATCTTTACATCTTTGAGAAACTTTTATTTTATTTTATTTTATTTTATTTAGATTTTAAAGAGGCAGCCCAAAGTGCAAAAATCTATGCCACACAACAGTCATTCACCAGTCTATTAATCTGTGTTGGTTTTCATTCTATTTATTTATTTATTTATTTATTTTACATCTCTGTTATAGCAATGAGTTTGCAGATAATTCATATTTTATGCTGATTTTTGAGTTTAATTAGGTAGTTTTGGAATGATCCATCAGCCAACTATTTCATAAACCATATGGAAAAACAATCAATATCTCTCTTTTTTTTTTTTTTCTGAGATCATTGGCCTTCTGTTTTTTCTGATCTTTTTAAATTGCATTGACAGTGAGACTGTGTCTAACAAAATAAATTTGATGATGATACTCTATTGGATATACTAAGAAGCACAGAGTACAAAAATTAATGTTATGCAACTTCAGATATTCATGTTATAGGTTTTATTCTCTGCTGTGAAAAGATACATCAGCTAGGCTCAGATGTAGGTTTAAAGCTCTGAAAATAATAGTGAGTTCTTTCTTTCCACAGTTCCACAGCATTTACATTCAAGTCTGGACATTGCATTCAAGCTTTGTAAATGGAGAAGCTGAGACCAAGGCTTCTGTTTAGGAACAGTAGGTTATAAAACTTGGGTACTTACTGTGATTAAATTTTAAATTTTCCAGCCATTAAAAGTTGACCTATACTCACCCAGAAACAACACTTACACGTGATATAAAATTATTTATTTGTGAATGATGGAAGAGGACTTAGATAACATTGTCATTTTTACTAGCAACAATAGCCAGTGCTTTGAGTTCCTTTTCGAAATAATTAGTTTTCCGAGGCAGGCCAATTTAAAAAAACTCCAAGAAGGTATAGAAGATTTATTTTTGTTCTCAATGATATTTCATTTAATGTCACTTTAGTCTTATGATAGGAACTATATGTCCAGATCTTCACACTAATACACCTACTCAGTGTGTAATAAATTGAACAATGAGTAGTGCTTAACCAGAGGCTAGTTCTCACATGGTGAAGTCACGTATTTTTTCTGAAAAGCTTCCAGTTTTTGAAAATAAGGCTTGATTATTCAACAGAAAAGACTTCATTTTCATTTTCATCATCTACTATGCTTGACTGTATAGGAGATTTATCAGTATATACTATGATAATATTAACCTCCCAGCCTCAACCAAAACTGACACAGAAATTTCTACTGAAAAATGAAAATGTTGAGGTCTGATTTTAAAATACTTGTGTTCCTTTAATTTCAATATATATACACTGAATTAATTAGGAGTTTGTTCTGGAGGTGGGTGACTACACTGTTATTATGGCATTTCAGGTGGTTTAAATCTTCGTTTAAATGTAGATTTGTGTACCCAGACTTACTTTTCTACAGCAGTACTAAAACTTCTCCAGCTGGCTTAAATTGATTCAAGAATAATTTAAATATGGAAATGGAGGAAGGAGGAGAAGGGGAAAATAGACCTTCCCCCATTTTGCCAAAATTTATAGGGTACATTGCATATCCTTTTGTATATCACCTTACTCTAAATATACTCTCATTAGTTCAGTAGGTCAGTTTTGCTAAATAAAGTATTCTTTACTGTGTATGAGTGAGTATATAACAAATTATAAAATTAAATATTTTTCTATGCAGACATGCTGTTAGGACAGCTTTATCCCATATATCTTTTTAACTTCACAGCTTTAAAATAGAGTTCTCTGAAAGATTGTATCTTCTGTCAATATTTATCTGTTGATCAGCATTGCATCTTTGATAAAACAGCAAAAATAATAATTAAAAAATCTGTAAAATAAAATGTTTTCATTGACACATTTGTACAGTCTGCACTAGATCTGAGGCTAGATGCAAAGTTCTCTGAAATATATTGAATTATTTTAGTTGGTATCATTGGGCTTTGGACTGGGCAGTGGCCAAAAGCCTGGAATGGAATTGTTGAAGATTGTCTAAAGTAAAACTGAAATAAATCTCCAGTCTACCCTTTGTGAAAAATCACAGACAGTTGATAAATGCTGATCTTTGTTGGCTTATAGTTCACTTTTTGAACATCTAGGCACTGCAGGTTCATTGCTTTTGACAGTACAGATAAACAATACATTGTACAACAGTGAATTAGTAGTTTCAGTTGAGATCTATTTCAAAGCTAAATAGCCAGCAGAGGTTGCTCCAAGCTGTGACAAAACACAAGGAAAGATCAGTTTCACTAAGTATTTAAAAAACAGATGCAAGGTTCTAACCAAATATATTAAGGTAAATGTGATTTAGTTTGTTCACAGAGCATTTAGATTTAAAAAAAAAAAAAAAAAAAAGCAAAAATCTGCAAACTGTTCAGCACACAGACAATAATATATATAAAACATAGAATCTAGATCCCCTCACACTGATGTTTAAGTTCCCTTTTGCTGCAGCAGCTTTGCAATTACTCAAACTGGTTGTTATTTTCCCACTGTGGGTAAAGGATTATCCAAATCACATTTCATAAGCAAAGTCATGGAAGAGAGACATCAGCAGCTTAAAAATTAGTTTTTCTGGCAGAAATTGGTATGTTTTTTGGCTTGTCAATTAGTAATGATTTTCCATGAATAGCAATAAACACTCCCCAACACTGTCTCAGACCATGAAGACTAGAAGTGCCTTTTCCATGTAGGTTTTTTGCTTTATATTCTACAGATGTGTCATTAAAGAAGTCTTAACAGTAGCTATAGACTTTGGCACACATTCCTGCAGCCACGTGATCTGTCATTTATTGCATATTACTTTTTCCACACATCTCTTGTCTGAATTCTTAAGACTTTTTCAATGACAGCATACATGAATGGTAGTTTATCATATATCCCTGTAGAGAAAAAGAGCTAGTTTCTGCAAAGTATACATTTGCTTTATTTAAGAATGTAGAAAGATCTAGTGAATGAATGGAGCAATTCCTGTTGCTTGAATTAAGTATATACCAGATGTGAGAACCGGGAAGTTATCAGTAAAACCCAGATACAAATTCTATCATCAAATCACAGGAGATGCCAAATACATGGCTACTTCTATATAAATATTAAAAGTCTATACAATAAGATGGATGGACTAGGATGCCTACTTCTAAATGACAGAACAGTTGTCTCAGAAACTTCGTGGGAAGAATCATAGAATCATAGAATCATTTAGGTTGGAAAAGACCTCTAAGATCATCTAGTCCAACCTTTGACCTAGCACTGCTTAGTCCACCATTAAACCATGACACTAAGCTCTACACTTACATGTTTTTTGAAGACCTCCAGGAATGGTGACTCAACTACTTCCCTGGGCAGCCTGTTCCAATACCTCACAACCCTTTCAGTGAAGAAATATTTCCTAACATCCAACCCAAACCTCCCCTGGTGCAACTTAAGCCCATTTCCTCTTGTTTTATCGCTTGTTGCTTGAGGAAGAGACCGACCCCCACCTCACTATAACCTCCTTTAAGGTAATTGTACTGTAAAACTGGTGTGTAAATAACAAAGTAATAACAGTCTAGGTTTTGCCAGAGGAGGAATAATGTTATAGTTAAAAACAGTTTCAAGTCATAAAAATGTAAAAAATGAGCCATATTAACAGACTACAAAGAATGCTTGCATCCATGTTTATCTAAATAGGGAAATAGTAGTAGGGGTTAATAATGGGCAACTGAATGTGACAGCAACAGCGAAAGGGAAGCAGCAGGAGCAGAAAACTTCAGGGATCCCAAACACAGAATGGCTGAGTGTTGTCACAAGGCATACCATAACAGTAAATTTTGAGCTATCATGTCTAACTGTTTTCAGAGACAAATAGTCAAAGAATACACAGAACCAGAAGAAATTCTATAAGTCTGTTTGACCACTGACCAGGTCAACACTTGTGTTGTCAACCAGATGTTGACAGACCCTCTAACAGCACATTACTATAAAGAGCTTCTCTGTAGTAACAATCGTAACGTATGCATATTGAAAGTCCTTAGGGAAATGAATTATCTTCCACCCAGAAAAAAATTCAGTACAATAACATCAACTTCTAAAAGGGCATTGGGATAAATATGTGAAAGATTGCTAAAAGAAAATTCAAAGGAGCAGTTGAAAGAATGGTATGGAGCTTGTTAGTCTCAAGGTAAATGGCTACTCTTTATGAAAAAAAACATACTGTACTATAACCAAGAAACTCTGGCAAAGTTAAACTGCAGAGTAAATCCTTCAAAATTTTGAACTTGTGTCCAAATGAAGAAAATAGAAAAAGAAAAAGAGAACTGAAAACTTTTGCAAGCTAAATATAAAACTGTGTTAAGGAGGGACAAAAACAGATTCTGAGTAACAATTTGCTAAAGGCAAACAAAAATGAATACTACTACTTAAACAGAAGAGAGAGATCTTGCCAGAGAGTATTAGGACTGCTGAATGACTGAGACATAAAAACAAGATTCACAAAAGATAAGGCCATTTGCAAAAAAATAATAAGTTTATTGTTGTTACTCATGGTGAAGGAATTTAGAGAGATTCCCACACTGAAGTCTTTACAAGAAGTGATTGTGAGGAGTTACCTGAAATTACAGCATCAGTGGAAGAACCTTTAGAAAAACTAAATTAGATAAACAATAATAACTCACAAAGACCAGGATTTTGAGAAATAAAGTAAATAAGAATGCATACGCTCCACTTTAGTAAACTTTTGTAGTGGAAGAATGGAAAGCTATACCTTTTTAGAACGGGTTTCAAAGAATGACAGAGCAGTAGGACTGACTTCCATATCAATACAACAAAAGCAAAGTAAAATAAGGATGAGATTATCAGATGGATGCATAAATACAGTCTTGGAGGGAAAAGTCAACGTGCCTTGTGGAAGGAAGTTGTGCTTCACTATCTTTAGAGAGTTCTGAATAATCATTAAACATGGGACTAAGGCCAACCAGTTTGATATAATTCACTTGAGATTTTAGAACCACTTTTGACATGATTGTTCACAAGAAATCTTAAAATTTGAGTCAGACTTTGTGGAGATGAAGCCCAAAGACTTAACTGAGTTGTTTGGGGATTATTTCACATGTGTTCCCTAATGCTTGACAGTAGGAGAAAAAGGGAAAAATGGAGAAAAGGTCTTCTCTCAGCCTGGAAAACATATTTTGTTCTAGCAATGAGTAATTGGACAAAGCAAAAAAGTTATGATGTAAGTGAAGATCTGATTTGGGATTTATAATTATTTAAAAGAAGGAGTAAAAGATACAAAGAAATTCCTAAGTTTCCCAAGGGAGACATCTTGTAGGTAGAATCAGTAATAGTAATAGGTATGGAATCAGTGAGACTTGTATTGTTGAACACTGTAATAAGCAATCAGGAAAAGGGGATTCAGTCCATTTGAATCATTTGTGATTATGATACCAAGAAAGTATCCTGCCAACTTTTGGGCATGGTTTTAGTGGAGCTGGAAGGAGGGTGGCTATGAACAATGCTCTTCTTCATTCTTTCTGTCAGTAGCTAGTCTCTTCTCGCTCAATTTGATTATATTAAGTGCTTTCTCACTTTGTGAAGATGTAGTGAAGGGTGATATTGGGTGTGCAGGGATCCATTTGTGTCTCCACCACCCAGTGCTATGGGACACCTCCTTCACAGCACCCTATTGCCTAATGCCATCTGTAGCTCCCACTGGCCTCATGGAGGCTGAAGCTCTGCTCCAGCTGGGAAGTGGACTCCCAGACGTGGACAAGAAGATGCCGGGGCAATGGTGTCCCTCCTCCCTCCCATGCCAAAGTGGATGAGCTGTCATGGTGAGCTCTGGGGAGGCAGGGCTGGAAAAGGGGAGATGAGACAAATGGAGGAAAGGGTGTGATCCAGGAAGCACCATGCAGGACAGGGCACAAGGTGAGCAACAATCACCTCATAATTTTGCTATTATGGATATCATGTTGCATATGGAGTTGCAAAACAGCCATCACACTGATAAAACACATCCTTTCTCCTTAGCCAGAACAACTGTTAACCTTCATTTTCAAGAGGCAAGATACTTTTTAGAGAACAAACCCCATAGTCCTCAATGTGGAAAAGCTGATCTAATCTGAGATGTTCTAACAGTTACGTATTTTGGCTGTTCAGTTTTACCATGTATATCCTTTACCACTCTCAGTTTCTAATTCTTATATGAATCAGAGCACGTGCAAAATGAGAGAGGTGTTAAAAAGCCCTGACTATGCTGGTACAATGAAATGTCTATTTCATACAAAGTAATTCTTTTTCTAATTCTGGATTTGTAATATTCAGACCATGTATTCTCTAGTCTCAGTATCTGTTGAGGTACAACCAAATTGCTGCTTGACATTATAATCTAATAAATTAGTTGCAGAATATCTACCAAACCTGCACAGCAGCCTGCCTGAACAATGACAGACAGTTCACAGTCCAGAATAAAGCTAAGCTTTTGTTCTGCTCCTTTAGCAGCCAAAATGGGAACAGATTTTTCCTTACTGCATTTTGCCCACAAAACAGAAATCTCTGAATCTTGACAAAGAGAGAAGAGGGTGTTTCAAAACTCTGGTGCATGAAACACAACCTTGAATCTCACTTGTGATAAATGTCCAATGTTTAGTGGCCAGAGAATCAGATCAAATACACTGGATTACCATTCCTTTGATTTTAAGAAGAATATCTTTATCTGAGCTTCTGCTTGAGTTTCATGGTAAACGGATATTTTCTGGTTTGGAATACACTGAAAATATAAGTATAACTGAGATATGCTTTCTCTTGAATCAGTGGGAGCCAACTGTGCTGCCCTGACAACATCTAAGTGGGATCACAGCTATTCCACAGAACAACATTCATGTGGCTCATGCAATATTCTGTAATTCCAGAATAGGTAACCTTAGATGCTCCTTTTAAACACACATGACCCCTTCCTTAAATAAAACATATTTTCCTTTGCAAAAAGCATGCATATTCATTACCCTTGCTTATTCGTTTTTTCCAGATGCTATATTTCATTTGAGGCAAATAAGTCTGTCCAGGACATTGATGTTTTTCAACCATAATCCTTTTACTTATTTTATCTTAGATAGTAAGACAATGCACCTGGTACATATTATTGCTTTTCTGAGTCTAACTTGGGACAGAAACATTACAAGAATGTAACATTTTCAGGCAAGACATTTTTTCAGACAACATTAAAGTAGAGAATCTAGACTGATNGGGAGCAGGGGAGTAAAGAAATGGGATTAACTGAAATGTTAATTCCAAACTGTTTCTTTATTAGTGCAAGGACAGACTTAAGTCTGTTAAGTGCAGCTACAGTTTAAATACAGAATATCTACGTCCTGTTACCGACTTCTGTCTTAACCTTCTTGTATGGCCTGTAGTGGCAATCACGCATGTCTTCAGAATCAAACACTGTCCCTAAAGAGACTTACACAAATCTGTGTTGTTCTTTTCTTTCTTGCTTTGCTATGAAAGCAGACTTCCATTACAGCCTATCTCAAATATTGTATCATCTGATTTATTAGTAATTTTTGAGACTCTTGAAAGAATTGGGCTTAGGCAATGGAAAGAGTATTTAACTGTCTGTTTTTAGTATTCTCACTGCATTGGAACAGAATGATGGGAAGAATAATTCTAAATGGGGGTGCTATTATCATTAGGATGGAGGTCTCACTGTGGATAGTCCTCTGAAAACATCAATCCCATATTCAATGATGGTCTAAAAGGCAAACATAAATTATCAGGAAAGAAAATCAGGACAGTGCAGAAAATACCATCCTGCCAATAAACAAAGCTATGGTGTGCCTGTGTCTTGAGTAATTCATACATTTGTAGTAACACAGGTGAAAAATGTCAGGTAGAACTTTAAATGCTGCAGACAGACAAGTGCCAAGGACAGTCAGAGGTATGAATGCATTCTATGGGTTTCACACATGCAAAGACTGTATGATATAGGAAAGAAATGACTGGTGGAGAATACTGATGAAAGGTGTAGAGAAATGGAATGAGGAATGCTTGTCTTAAGTGAAAAGATCAGAATCAAGTTTAAAAGAAACAGAACCAGTATCTTTTCACATGGCCCTTAACTAACTGAGGTACTCCTGGGCACAGAATGTGGTCGAAGCCAAAAATATCAAAAGAGGGATTACACAAATTTGTGAAGGTTAGGTTCACTAGGGAGTATTAAACCTGCTAGTTCACATTCAAACTCTGCCTCAGGATATCTCTATATTGCTATTTGCCAGAAGCTGGCTGTACAGGTAAAAGATTATTCACTCCTTGCCTCCTTACATTAATTTCTCTGCTCCAGATTGAAATTTCTAATGAAAATAAGAGCCAACAGGAGAACACCTTGCAGCTGAGTGTGCCAACGTTTGGGCTGTAGGCAGACTCTGCATTTAAAAGGGCATGTCTTGATGGGAATTGAAACTCTCTCAAAAATACTTGTAAGATAAAGCAACTTTTTCTGTCCACTTTTAACCTGGGCAAATTACTAGTGATCATAACACTGGGAGAAATCTTTCATGGCTGCAGATGAGCTGAGGGGTGGCAAATGCTTTCCCATCTCTAATTTATGGCTTCAAATTTTTATCTTCGTTGTTTGTTCATGCTGTTTTTACTTATTTTTTATTGCAAGAGTGGGTACTTGTGCTTGATGCCATATTATTATTGGCAAGAATGATTCATAACATGGTGTTCACAGTAATGGTCTCATTCTGTGGTCTCTCACACAGCAATTGTCCCACAGAATGGTATCAGATTTTCTGGATTTGTATTGTTATTTGTTTCATAAAATACTGTCTTGTATTGAGTGTGGAGGATCTTCTCTTTCTCTCCATCTGCCCTGATTCCCCAGCTAGCCTGGCCAAGTTCTGGAATGCTATAAAACTAGATGTTTTCTTTCAAATTATAAACTGTTTGTGTGTTATTAATCTCTCCCAACACTCTAATGATTTATAGTGTGGAGTGTTCTTTCTTCTGAAGTTTCCATCTGATTCCTTAGACACATTCACAACCATTTAACCATCAGACCAGTTCAGGAGCAACTCACTTCCCCTGCCTGCTCTAAAGCAGTAATTTCCCTTTCTCCCAATAGGAAGAGATGGGAAGTCACAGGATTTCTGTCACTGTCACATAAGAAGTAGCTGATCGCCAGAGTCCAGCTTTTTTTTGCACTGACTGGAAGAAATTCTGCCAGTAAGCTACACTTCTAAGTACTCTTCTGTCCTGTGAAGTTTACTTGAGGTGATTGAAGGGAGCACTGGATCAGTTGCCTCTTGGTGTCTTTTCTTTTGCTCATCCTTCCATTCATGTTAGCCTGCCAAGCAAGGAAGCTAGTATGGGTGATAAGCACAAGATAGCCCAGTCTTCATTGACAGCCTTGCCCCTGTACTGGCAGAAGAATGGCCAGAGCTGGATAAGGCTGCTCCAGCAGACAGCTGTCCTTGGTTCTCTTGTGGCCCTCTCCGCAATATCAAGCATTTGGGCCAAGTACAAAACTAACTCCAAAAGTACCTCTGACCTTCAGTGGTGTTAAGTTAATTTTATTAAAATCCTTCTCTCTCCTGAGCTACCTGTGGTCTTCATTGCAATCCAAAATGTTATAGGTGAGCTTTGGATGGTGTCAGAGCAGAGGGGTACAGCGGAGGCAAGTCACCCTCTGCTCTCCTTACATTCAGTGGGCACCAAAAGGCACTGTTTTGGCATAGATTACCTGTCCTACTTGAGACTGGTACATTGGGATGAGATGAAGCATGCCTTGGCACTACCTGTTTCTTTGCATCAGGCAACCTGCAGAGACTGGCTCGGATGTGGGTTGAATCTCCCCGAGGAAGGAAAGTTTCATGGTGTAACTTAGCTGACAACAGCAAGCTGCCATCAGATGAGCAGGTCTCATATCCTCCTCTTTACCTGTTTGTGTTCCCACCATACCCTTCCTTAGGGCAGAGATTTGTCTAATCCCACAGTGACCCAGTTTCTGGGACATGACTGGCAGAAGTGCACATACCTGTTTTTTTTTCAGGGATATCTTCATGCTAGTTTGGTTTCTGAAACCAGCTCATGACTAAAAGATCCAAAAAAATACATTTTCCTTGTCAAAGAAATTGTTGGGAACACATTGACAGGAAGGGATAGGAGAAGGACTCCATTTCAGCAGCAAATAGTAGACTTTTCTGTACCATCTTTCTCCATGCATCATGATTCCAATTATAATGGTTGCTGTGGAATCGATTGTTCACTTCAGTCTTATAAATGAATATTTCAGTGTAAACACCTTCACAGTCTCATGTGAAGTTGCAGTCCAAGAACTTCAGTGTGTGCAGAAAAGCAGCTGGCTCTGCAGAGTGGCTGCCTCCCAGGCTGGACTGGAGAAGAAGGATGAGGAAGTGAAGGTTTAGGTCTGGGTGTCATCAGGCTGACTACTCTCAAGAAAAGATGAAGGAATTAAAGATGGATCTCAGTACAGTTACATTAAATATTTCCCCTCATGACCCAGCTGTAATCCTTTGTTTAGCTTTGTGATTGTAGTACTTGGTCTCAAATGTTGATTTCTCTGCTATGTGAGGAAGAAGATTTCACTGAAATTTTCATTTTAAAGTTTGTTTTTGATCTGTTAAAAAGTCTAGTTTGGATAAAGGGGCAAAGAATTGAAATGAAATGATGTTTTCCACTGAGAACCGATGAAGACTATATGAAGTCACAATGTCATATGGATTTGCTTAAACTGAAGGAATAATAATTCACATGTACACTTTATAGTCTGTGTGCTAAAGCTTAGCACAGCCTTCCTCCAAATCCTGACATGTGTTTTTTTCCTAGCAGAACAGAACCTAAATACTTGGTAAGTGGTGTAATGCAGTGGTAAAATGATAAAACTCATATTCAGCTAAAATTGTGCTTTACTGCCCTCTTGTTTCTTTTGGCTCAAGCAAGAAGAACAAAGAAAAAAATGGAAAAGAAAGCCTTAATGAAAATAGAGAATGGTGGTGCCAGACAGAGGATGTGACCTGTCAGAGCACTGATCTCAGGAGATTGCTTTAGGAATCCCAGCCAGGTTGGCAGCTACTGTTTGTAGCTTCTTGCTCCAACATCACATAGTGGTTCCTAAAGGCAAGCAGTCGGAGATTTTCTTCACTGAGTTTTAACTGTCACGATCCTGATTCCTTTTAAGAAAAGCATGTTTTCCACCATTTCCAGGCACAATCTTATTTTTTTACTCCAACGCATGCTGCATCAGCGATGAAGACTGAAGGGATTTTGGTTTAATTTAGGTTCAGCAATGCGTGCCTTTCTTGTATGTATCATTGTACTGATGCCTTAACTGTTTCAAACTGGATTGGGCAAAAGTTTCAAGGAAAACTCTAAAGCCTGACAGACAAATATGGAATTAAGAACTGATCCAAAGACTGATGAAGCCACAGTGATTTTATTAGGCTGTTGTTCAGACTTTAAATGACTAACCTGGTCTTTTCTAGCATTAGGTGGAGATTTATGAAAGAGGAGGGAGGCAAAGGGGATAACAAATGCTTTTTAGCATGCCTTTATGTGTCAAATGAGTCTCAGGGGTTTTGATACATTTGTAATCCCATGAAGCTCTATTAACAGTGGAACTAAACTCCTCTCTTAAGAGATCTAATCCTAGGTCCAAACTTGCAAAACATATCTCTCAGGCATTGATAACAGCTTTTGAAGGTAAAAGTTGTCAAGAAGTGTGACCGTTCCTTCCTACCTTGGATGCTGCTTCCAACAGGATGAAGTTTCAGTGCAAAAAAAAAAAAAAAAAAAAAAATTTTTAAAAACCCCCAAAAAAGCTGTTTAAACACCCCCAGAAAAGCTGTTTAAACTGTGTAAACACATTTATGTTCCAAAGTTAGCATTTAAGTCCTAAGCACTTTCTGAAACATCCAGCCAGTAAAGAAAAATGGGACCAGAGAAATTTTGGGGGAGATGTTATCAAAGAGGTAATTTTAAAATAGTCTGGAAAACTGACTTTCCACATTCAATTGTTAAGAATAGCAATAGCTGCCTCCTGAGAGCTGATAATAACCAAGATGGTATTGCGTTCGGTTTTGTAGAAAAATGCCCTTGAAATTCTCTTGTATGGAAACTGAACACAAGTCTCACAAGAGTGGAAGTCTTTCTCATATGTCTGAATACAAACCAACTTAAAAATCATGAGAGTAGTATATATTTATCTGTCCAGTGGTTTTAGAGGAGAACATTTCCATAGAGGCTAAGGAGCAATAAACTGAGCAACACTGAATGAATATGTATTTTCAAACCTCAGAAGTGGGAATATGACTCAACTGAACAAAATATGCATCTTTACAGTGGTTTGCATTTAAGCCTTTTTTTCTCTACCCTTTCCTTATCTTCTTTAGACTTCCGTATATGGACAGGCTTAGGTTTATTAATTCATTGCACATAAAACAGACTGAAACAACACTCATTCATTTCTGATCTGATCCGATAAAAAAATTGACATTGTCATTAGTTTCAAGAAATTGTATGTTTTGATGTGCCTTTTTATGTGTTAAGCATTAAAATACATCAGTATTAACTCTTGCTATGGGGAAAGAGAGGAGACACCTTAGACTAACTTAGCTAGCAGCAACCGTGTGTAGGTGGGAGGTCAACATTTAAGGCTCTGCTTTGGACCCCACCACTCCACCATGAGCCCTACAGCTAAGCTGTCACTTTCCCTTTGTAAAAGAAACCCACTCAGTTCTGTTAGCTTTGGAGAGGGGTCCTTTGACCAACCATGTTCTTTTGATAGATTTTACTCTTTGGGGAGAGAAGAAGAAGAAAGTAATTAAATTAGCAAGTTGGCCAGCTGCAGTGGAAAGGAAATAATGAAGGGCTGTGCCTAAGATAGAATAACACACCTATTTCATCTGTGCCTATTTTTGAACAGCCATTTCCTTTGATTTATAACCATGGTTTTGAAATATTTTAATGACAAGAATGTAGCTTGCTCCAAGATTTGAAATAGCACAGACGTCAAAGCCAATGAATATCACACCTTGAACTCAGACAATAAACCACATGCACCAAGAAAGGGCCTGTATTTTTAATTAATTAATCACAAAAATGCTGTCATCTGGCCCATGATGCAGGATGTCACTTAGAAAGAAAAACATATGTGCCTGGACCCTATCAGGAAATATTCCCTGCTTGGTTTTGACTTGATACATCATATTCAGGTGCTCTGTGGTATGCCTTTAAGTTCATATCAAAAACAATTGTTGGATTTATTGTCACATACAATAAATTTAAGTATGATGTGCAAGTGCCAGATCCACTGTAAGCGTCCAAAAGAATCATTAGCTTATTTTTGTTGAGTAAACAGATAATTATCAGTGATCTTTGAAGCCAGGAAAAGACTATAATGTAGAGGTTTAAGAGACTAAATGGCTTACCTGTCTGGTAAAGGGACTGAGTATTTTTCATGCCTAGTTCACTGACTCAGATGTATCCAATTCTAATACTACACAAAAGTCGCTATTATCTCCCATTGTTTAAAGAGCAACTGCTATGAAAAAAATTAGGTGATCACTATTTAAACTCTTACTGGGCAAATAAGCATACATCGATCGACACTCAATTGGTAAAAAGGAGCAAGCCAACCTGAATAAAATAAGAGCCCAAATACATACCCCTTTCATTACCACTGTTGAACCAAACCTCTCTTTGTATTACTGGAATGTTTGCATAAGCTTTATTACTTTCCCATTTCCAGACAGCACTCCAACTTGAGCTGAAGAAATACCACAAGAAAATCTGCTCTTACTGAATTTCCAGATGCTTGAAGCAGGTTGGCCTGGGAATTGCAGTGTATCCATCAGACCTCTTTCCTCCTTTTCTCTTTACAGTCCTCATGATCCTGGTAGATAACCATCTTCCAGATGTGGTAAGCAACACAGATGTCACCTTTACAGAACTGCACTGTTCTTTGTCTATCACCTAGCATGGGAGAAAGAGGGGGCGCCCAAGGGCTGTGTGGCAATAAGATGGCAGATATTGTCCTCCCCTTCCTTTATCCCCCCAAAAAGTAGTTTCCAGGTTTAAGAATGAGCAGACACAGAGATGTTGCAGGAATGAACAAAGAGTGTTCTGACGCATCAGAAATGAAAAATGTAGCTCCCAGAGGAGGGGTCAGAATAGGTGATGGAAAGCACTGCTCAAACAGCAGGGCAGAACAGCTTGTTTTAAGCTAGTTAAAACAAGCAGTTTGGGAACCAACTTTGACTTCAGCAGCCATGTACCTCAGCTCCTCCAGCTCAGCCTTTCTGAGAAGTATCTTTACTTCTTTTTTCTTTCCCAGAGGAACATTGTGTGATGGCAGCAAGTACCAGGCAAAAGCCCAGATAACCATCCAAGTTTGGCAAAACAGGTGATGAAACAGGGCTGAGATGAGGCCAGGAATTCAACCAGCATGTTGGTGTCAGGAGCAAGCAGGGGCAAGACTGTAGCACAGCCCAGCAAGACCAAGGGTGAGAGAAGCTTTAGCAGCCCCCAAGGAAAGGGGTGTCAGCTGCGGCCTAGGCCTTCCCACAGCACTTCACGGACGAGCTCCCTCAGTATCACTGCCTTACTATGTGAACATGTGAGAAAAAGCATAGTTCATGCATGCTGCAGAAAAAGGTGGCAAAATTTGCAGTAGTCTCTGATTTCATATGATAGTGATGGTTCCATTGTTTCTGGTGTCCCCCATCTATCCACCCCTGCCAAGAACTGCACCAGCTAAGGTCCCTCTGCCAAGCATTTTAGTCATCCTCAGAATAGATTTTTGAGTGCCTGAAAGATGGTCAGCAGGAGCCATTTCAAACATTTCATTTATGTGCTTGATTGAAGTATTTCTTTCCATGGTTTGCATAGAGATCCAACTCTGTAACCACCCCCAAGTGTGGGTGGGCAGGATTGTTCTCCACTCTTTCATTCTTAAATGCTATAGTCCTTTATTTACATTATTCCTGGATATTTTGGAAATAGAGGGATTCTGCTCATCAGACTTAACGTTCAATGTGCAGCATGCACAATCTATAGACTTACAGAAAACCTGTGGTTCACACTTATGGTCAACCTGTGGCACCTTTTCTGGCAAGCAAATGTTGCAGAACTCTGATTCCAGCTACACAAAGACTATTTCAGAGCAAGTAAATTCCTCAGGTGGTGCAAGCAGCTGCTCTCATGAAGGTTGCAGTAATAACGCTTGGGGCCAACGCAGTCACACTTCACAGCCCTCCCAACTGCTCTGAGTCACCAGCCTAATTCAGAGCATTGCTGGTAAAGTGCCCTAAAACCTATCCTTTGCCCACCTGCACAGCCTCCTCAGGTTGTGTCATGCTTTTGCAACCTGTCAACGGATATTATTTAGAACTGATGACAAATCACAATAGGAACTGCCTCTTGCCTTTAAAAAAATGATATTCATAGAGAACTTGGCACTTGCTCTGATGTAATTTCAGGAGTTCCATGTCTAGTTCCAACTTAAAACCAAGAAAAGCAGAAGTGGAAATATATTTTTAATAGTTGACCATGAATTTTCAGACCTTGACATGGCCTCAGATTCAATCTAGCTTGCCAAATTTGGGATGAAGTTTTGAACCTGTTTAAAAGTTTCACGGGAATGAAAGGCATCACAGACTAGTAGTTAGAGCAAGCAATATGAAGTGAATTATCTGAATTATTTTTCAGATATGGTCCTGGGATTGTTGTGTGCCCACAAAAAAAGCTCTGAAACTGTCTCTGTTTCTAAATAGGCATACAGGAAATAATAGCTATAATTATATTTTGCATAATAAACGCAGTATAATAAAAAGGTTATCTAATACTGCTCCTAATAGTACTACTCGGAAAGGCAATATAAAGGTAATTAAACAACAAACAAAAGGCATGTTAAAGCTAAATTACATTAAGGCCCAAATCCAGCTAAGCACTTAAACACATGCATAACTTCAAGCAGTAAGTATTAATGTCTCTCACATATATGATGTTATGCATATGCTTAAGTGCTTAACTGGACTGGAGCCTAAATTCACAAAAGCAATAAAAACTAAATCTCTATCCTTAATTTTTGCACCTTTGCTAAGTACTCACTTTAATACTCTTTATATTCAGAATTTTATTTATGTTTGCAGGAAATAAATGTACTTCAGTATGGTATCTGTGAGTATGTCCACATGCATGTATATGTCTGTATGTCTGTAGTCTAGACATACTTTTTAAAATGTTCTCTGTCCTTTCTGATATAAATATTTTCCTATTGATCAGACCATCAATATGCTACTGCCTTTGTTCAAGCAGCACCAAAAGATTTTTTTCTTACAACTTTCCACCAAAAGGAGTGCATTGGCATGAAATTCACCAGTGTGTTAATAAGACAGGACACAGCCTCACAGCATTTAAGAGACAGAAATGACACCAGTCAGCCCTTATTCAAAAGCTGTGCAAGTTTGTTAACATGGTACTGTGTTTTCACCTGGGCTTATAGTCTTGCAGATAGCACAGTGTTTAATGAAACAACCTAACTTTCAAATCACATCTGGGTGATGTTCAGCCTCCTGGGAGGACACATGATAAGAGCACAGGTCTGTTGACTAGTGATCATGTAGACATAGCCACAATCTGACATTAACATTAGTTCTAAACTTCTAAAATTCTTCAAATGAGAACCATATTCAGGGCCACTGTATGTAGGTGTGATATCTACCTGATCAAATATATGTTACTTAAAGTAAATTTAACCAAAAGTGGATTTTTTTTTTTTTTGGACCAAAACATGAAGTCATTATTTACGTGGCTTCTTGCTTTGAGTTTTTGATTCATTTTTAAAAATGCAACTAATGCCTACTTTTCCCAATTTTCTAGATTTAAATGAGAATGTTGCAGAAGTTTCCAATAAAGATGGGTGTGTGCCAAATGGGTTAGAATTCCAGTTTAATATCACTCAGGGCCCAACTTTCTAGATGTTTATCCAAAGTTCCTCTGAATGAATCAGATCTTCAGATGACTGAATCAAGAAGAATACTTATTTGCCTGTATTTACAACTTTTTATTGTTGCATTGGTACAAAGCAGATGTTTTAGAACGGTGTTGGCCAGAAAGCGATCAAAGTATATGCTAAAAGATTATCTTTGTTTAATATTTTGAATCTATGTTTCAGTTTCAAGCGTCCTGTAGCAATAGTTACAGTGCTTTGTGTATCCAGGTTAGTTTACGTGTTGCAGGCTAATGATAAGACCTCAGTGGGCTTTGTGTCTCTATTTTGAAGAAAGGTCAGTTTAAGCTTATCCAAAGTCTGTGTGACAGCTCCAGTATTGAGAAATTGGACTGACATATTTTAACTTTGTATAATATTACTTTATATTTTGAGTTGAATAATGAGTAGAAAGCTTTCTTGTCACATTCTCCTTTGGTCTTCAAATAATCTATTTGAAAAGTCTCCCAGGAGTCTTGGCTTCATTGATTTATTTAGATATTTTAATCTGAAGTTTTATTATGTTCTTATTTTATCCATTCCAGTTATGACCTTATTTTATGTGTGTGTCCAAAAGCACCTTTCAGAAAAAATGATACATCTGTCTGATACTCACTTTGAAATGAATATGGAAAAGAATTGCCATAATAAATCTACTGCTATGTACAGATCTTCTTTGAGCTTCTTCATCCTGAAGGCATGAGTATGAGAAATCATACTAACACTTGTAGAGGATGTTCCTGTTAAAATACATATATTTTAACTCAACTCCTACCCATACTGTATGCCTAGATGTTGTGAAACACTAGTATTTTTCATCACTGGCAAATTTCTGACTCAAATAACTGAAAGGCAAGGGGAATTTAGAAGAAGGAAAATGAAAAACAAAACAAAACAAAACAACAACCAAGAAGATGCCTCAGAGATATTGGAGAAGAACAGATGGAAAAGTACGAATTATTATTTGTTCTAAAGAAGTTAGCTGAGCAACTGTTCAGCGATATACCATGACTGTTCTGCGGCTTGACTGCTCAGAAACTCCCTATTTTTCATATTTTGTTTCATATTTTTAAACCTAAGAAATCAGAGAGATCATAGATATAGTATTACATCTGAACTCTGAAAAGAGTGACAGTCCTAAAAATTGATGTATAATCAGAAACAAATTTGTATCCACTGAAACATTAAACAGAAAGTATTTCCATAAGCCTTGAAAGCATGAGGTATTAAATTTATTTTTCAACAAAGTATCACAGTTTGGCATTTTTTGTATGAACCATTTTGCTTACCATTGACAGTGATAACACTGCACTCCCACAAAATGTTGCTATCAACATATTTATTTTGGAAGAGAACAATGCAAACCTAGATAGTTATTTGAACTAAATCAGTAACAAAATTCAGTAATGCCTCTATTTGCAGTGTAACTAACATTATCAAAGAACAGGTAAATGGGTTACTGAAGAAGAAAAGTCCAGACCATACAGAGTAATCTGTAGCTTCTGAAGGTTGCTATTAGTTAATGCATACAAGTTTGTATGCGTTAACTTTGTATGCATTAATTTCTTCCTTCAGGTGCTTTAACTAAGCATAATGTATAGGAACAGTTTTCAACAAAATAAATCTTCCTCATTTTTACTGCCCAACTTGAATCCAAACAGGTGAGCTTAAATGATACTTTATTTATTGAAACATTAGTGTTATTTGGGAATCCAATCATCTTTACTGAGGAAAAGCTCAGCCAGAATTAAGTTGATGTCCTGATATAGGGAGTAAATAGTGTTTTAGTTTGACATATCAAAAAGTCATGAGCTTACAAAAGAATGCTTCTCCTACTTAGCTTCCTTGTTTAAGACATTAAGGCATATTAGCTTCAAGTATACCAGGTCTTCTGGACAGACTTGGGGTTAAAATATTAAACAAAAAAAAAAAAAAAAAAAGGGGGAAGAAAAAAAGAAAAAGCTTTAAATCTCCATTGGCAGTAGGAAGAAGTTTGTATTCTTCATAACCTACTTATTCCTTTAAAATATTTCCAGTGATGAAATTTGATAAATTGACTATGCCAAATGGGAAAGGCATCTACAGCCCTAACTTTAGTTAAGGTAAGCTATTTTTGACAGGATTTATGACCTTCTAACCAAAAATATCCTACAAGCCTGCATTATTGTATATTATGCATATATGAAGGAAATGTTCACAGAAAGAAATACACATTTTCAAGTAAACACTAACAGTCTGTAAACAACTAAGGTCAGGATTAACTCCTTTTATCTACAGATTTCTAAAATAAGATCTCCACCTGGGAAGAGCAGAGAACAATGTGGAACACATAATCCATTATTCCCTTGTATGTATTGAAAGAGATCAGCATGATGAGCATTGTATGTACTTTTGGTTGCCCATTCAGAAAGGGCAGTAGAGCTGGAAAAGTATAAGAAAGACAAGTGGATGGCCAAAGGTCCTCACTTCTGCATGGGCTTCAAATGAACTTTTTGTTTCCTACATTAGAGATGGATTTGTATTTGTTTCCTCAATGAAGTCCTCCATTTACACGTCACCATCACTACTACTGGTAGCTGTTTATATTATCAGAGCATGTCTGGGAAGCCACTGTGGACCAGGATGCTTCCTGGCAAATATCATGTCTATCTGGAACACAAAGTAATTGTCAATACAAATGGTCGTGCTAATTTACAAACTCCTGACATTCCTTCTAGCAGAGATGTATCTAAAAGTGCAACCTCCAGCTCCTGGAAAATGACCATATCTTAAACACTTTCAATCTAATCACAGAACAGCAGTATATTTCTTGTTGCAGTTTCCAGCTTCTAGGGTTCCTTTTTGGTTTATTTTGCCTGCTATATTAGCAACCTAGAAATATCTTAGGCTAGAATGACCTTTGCTGCACAGCTTTCCTTGCTTTTATGTCTCTGTGTGTAAATGATGTAGCATTTGTAACTGGCTGCAAAATGGAATTTCTATGAGTCCCTTCCAGACCTCTGGATGAAATCTTCTTTCCCACCCTCTTCCCCAGAGCTCTGAAAATGTCGTGTGTGTATATCAGGGACCAAGAAATTGAAAAAAATAATCAATTTTATCTTCATTTGCATAGCAGTAATTTAATTTGCGTTAAAATGTAACGACCTTAAATGATTATCCAAGGTGTGCTTGTGAATATTCATGAACCTAGGGGTAATGCTTTGCAGTGTCTTCAGGAATACCAGGAAGTGTATATTTAGATACAGGTTCCAGAGCCCTCACAGCAATTTTACTACGCACTATTCTCTTGGTAATCTGTTTTAGAGCCACTTCATCCATATCCATTTGGAGCAATTCTTTTAACTGGCACTAATAACTTTTGTTGTGATTACAATGAAAAACTTAAATATCATTTGCTTTTGTTTAGAATTGTAAAAATAAAACTTCCAGTAAATGCTCACAACATTGAAATGATAATAGTTTACATACAATGCTGTAGGTTTACTAGACATACATGATTTCCAGCAATAACAAAAGACTGAGTTCACTGACTCAGGTAGTCTTTTTGAGTCCTAAGTTCCTATATTAGAGACACATATACAATAAAAACAGTGTAGACGTTGTGAATTTAACCTCAGTATTATTATCAAGAATAATTCAAGTAGAGAATCTATAAAATGTTGCTTTCTGTGGAATGATTTTCTGTCATAATCTTAATTCAAAACTTGAGAGTTTTGAAATGCTCTTAATAGTTTTCAATTGCTTCCACAGTTTAAAATAAAAGGAAGTCATAAACCTATTAAAAGAATTTAAAAGATTATGTACTGAATTCTTCAAACATATCGATTTCCATGGTCACATTTGCCCATGAGATTACCACTACTGTAAGTAGAAACTGCTTTGCATTTACACACTAAATTCATATCCAGACCAAGCAACAGCCTACTCAAACTGCAAGCACAAATGGATTCAAAAGCCATTCCTCATGTGGAAATATGAAACACTCAATATTTAATATACTTTAGGGATAATGACATACTTTAAAAGAGGTTTCTTCTTTGTTTGTTTGTTTGTTTGTTGTTGTTGTCGTTTTTATTTCCCCTGTATTTGCTGAAATTTATTTGATCAAATTAAGAAAGTAACAGTTTACACAACTCACATTAAAAATCATAGTTAACTCATCACTGAACACAAGTGAGTCCAAATCATAAGTTATTTTGTTTTTATGTATCAATATGTTATTATTAGATTATTAAAATATTGACAGATATATGTATATGTATATTTACATGTATATGTATATATGGTGGAGACTTTTATCAACTACAGAATGAATTCAAGACTTCAGTACTATTTTGTATTGCAAATGTAGTCCTGGGAAAATACACTAATTGTTTCCTTCTTTAGCAAGGTTCTGTAGATACTGTTGAGTAATGGAACAAGTGCTTAGGAAAAAACTGTTGCCCCCAAACTTTCTTTGTATTTCATAAGAATTGTATCATCATGTCAAAACTAAAAGTTGGCTCCAATATAATGTCACATAGAACAAGAGGGTGGTGTGAGGAGACGGGGTGAGGCTGGAATTGCTTTCAGAGTTTCATTTTTCTTCCTGGGCAGCCATCCATAGCATTTGTTCACCTGCTGCATATATGTTGTGAAACAACGTGATATGTTGAAAAGATGCTAACCACAAAGATGATATCTGAGCAACTGTCAGTGTGCTTTCAAATGTACAATAATCAACAAAGAAGATTTGTTTTAGAGACTTGATAAGGGTGGGGTTGACTACAGCTTTTTGTTTAAAATGGTCAGAAGATTGCTATGGCAGTGACTAGGGCAACAGCAAAAACAAGGAATCAGCCAATACAGCATATGCATATATTACATATACTACCTCTTTCACATCAGCTGATATGGCAGAGCTTCAACTCCCCTAATAGCTTTTCCATTTGGCCCATGGAAACTTAGTCAACCTTAATTTCAGATGGAGTGAACACCCATTCAAGGCTCCAAGTCAACTACCACAAGCAGCCTAGTGCAAAGGAGATTTACAATATGTGCAAACTACAAAATATTTCTGGAAATTCACACTAATGTCTTCAAGTAAAGGAGTAATATTTAAGGGTTTTGAGCATGACCTGTTCAGCAGGTACCCAGAATTTTAACACTTTCTCAAGTACAATAAGTACAATCAAAGTAGGGAAGAACCTGCTGAACTTTGGAATCTCTCTCTCTCTCCTTCTCCCTTTCTTTTATTCCTTTGTTTATTTATTTATCTGTTTTGACGAAAGAAACACAACTAGACATACACTCGGAATAGAATTTCTATAATGTAACACAAAATTAGCCCTGTTAGCTGGCTTTTAAAAGTTATCCAAATGTCCAACTCTACCAATTGATTGTGGTACTTATCAGATAAGAGTTCATGTCTTTTTATTACCTTTTGTTGAGGGTTCTGGAACCACGTCCCTCTAATTTATCTACATCCAGTTCTGAAGAACTATTCTATTATCCACAATTTTGGTGGAAAATAATACTCTCTACTCAGTTTCATTTAGAATGACTGATTATTTTTGATTTTTTTTCAGAAGCAAAAAAAAAAAAAAACCAAGAAAGAAGAAAGAAAGAATCAGATCACACATACATTACACAAAGTGTAATTAAGTAAACATAAGGTGAGAAAAATGAGAAGATCTGGGCTCACTGAGGACCAACGTCTTTCAAGAGCCTTTAATTTCAGCATATTTGTGTGTTGGCCTGTACACATTCACCAGAATGGAAGTCTCTTATCTGGTGATGGGAAAACCTACAAGGGAAGATTTCTGACAGGTATCTATCCCAGCTTATGCACACGTAAAGAACAGCACTGGCTTTCCATCAACAAAACACAGTGCTGTGGGAGAATATAGGGCCAGGATTCCCAAATCTGTTGTGCTTGCATTACTGAAACTGTGAAGTTCAAAACCAGACTGTAAGTTCAGTAGGAAATGCAAATATTTTTCAGGTTGCTACCTTGTTTTTTTTTTCATAGAAATTAGTAAATCTGTAATTTGGAAACACTGCTTGCTTTCATCTCTCTACCACTCTTAAAAGTAACTTTAAACATTTGTGGAAATGGGTCACTGGCTGAAATGTAATAGTTTTGCCAAAGGTAGAAGTCAAACAAGGAAGACAGATTAAGTGTAAATTCTTGAAAGCTGGCAGAATTAACCAGAATCCTGTTTAACAGCTCAATTCTGAAATTATTAATGACTTGTCCTTGCCAACCTGAAAAAAAGTTTGTAGCTGTGGATTTCTTCT
The DNA here is from genome assembly GCA_013399115.1 of Anseranas semipalmata. Taxonomy (NCBI): domain Eukaryota; kingdom Metazoa; phylum Chordata; class Aves; order Anseriformes; family Anseranatidae; genus Anseranas; species Anseranas semipalmata. The sequence continues at coordinate 315,047 of VXAA01004977.1, read as the reverse complement.
AAAGCCATATATCTTATTAATTTTAATATATTTTCAGTGTAATCAGTCATAATACAATGGAAAACTCATTGAACATAAATTAATCCATAATGTGCTTTTATATGGAGTTCATTTCTTGAAAGAGAAAATTCATAAGGAGGCTACTCTTTCAAATTTACTGTTCCATGAGAGTGAAATCATCAATTTAGAATACGGACAAAAATCAAAGCATGTCTTATTTTACAGACATAGTAACTGGGGGTTAGTCCTTGCTCCCACTGAAGTTAACAGTAGATTGTTACTGACTTCAGCAAGAGCATAATCAGTGCTGCAGTTTGGGACAATAAAGTATGGTCTCCTAATTGTGCCTACAGAACAATAGTTCTGGACTTGGAGCCTCACCATGTATTTTCCTGGGACTGAGATCCTTCAGCTTTGCAAGAACAGTCAGCTGTGTAAATAATGCCAGATCTATGTGTTACATCTGAACATCACAAAAATTTGAGTAACTAATTTTTTATAGGTGTTGGCCAGACTGGCAGCCTAGATCTTCAGATGCATTCAACAATCACAGTTTTGCAAGGGAGTGTTTTTAAGTGAGTAGTTTTGCACCTGCAATAAATTACTTTAGTAGTGCGAATGCCATAAGTTCAGGGAGCATGTTTGCCTTTGTATGTCTAAGAATCCAGCTATATCTCAATCTGGCATGCACATTTTTTTTGCGATACACAATTGTGTTTATGTTTTCCTATAGCAATTCATCTTAAACACAGATTTATATAAAAATTCATCTTACTCAAATACATTTTTGGGGTCTGAATCTGTAACATGAAGGACTTCTGTGCCGCGAGGATTCATTTAAAGGTTTTGTGCTGCACAGGGAACTAAAGAAGAGATAGCGATACATCAAATCATGATCATTTGCTATGTACATGCTAGTATTACTGAAACCTTAAATTAATAATAGCACAGATCAATACATTTAATCTCATCTAATCAAATAATTTGGTACCGTTCCCTATCTAACAATTCACCAAAAGTTTAGCAGTGAAAAATCGCATGCTGGCCTGTTAGATGTGGGCTTTTTATACCAGTATCATCAAATGTTATTTCTTGACATACATTATCTCTCAGACCATACAGTATAAAATCATAACAGTATAGTCTGAAAATCTATGGCATCATAAATTGATTCTAACTGTTCAAAGACAGGTAACTTTAAATATGTATTGAACTAATGTTTTATTTACAGCTTACAAATATTATTTTATGACTTGCCTATGTGTTCATTTCTAATCCCATTGCAATTCTCAATTCAACTGTACAGAATTTCAGAAGCATAGTTGTTTGAAGTTTAAATTGCAGTTTACTAAAATGAATTTTTCCTCTCAAGAGCAGCATATTGTATGAAAAAATAATGACCTGAAATGCTTCCTTAATTCAACAGTGTTTCATTAAATTAATAAAGCACTGTGAAGAGAAGACTGAATTAAGCTTTCTGAACTGAAAGAGAGTGCAAATGTCACTAGAATGTTTTGACATTCTTCTTCCAAAAGTTCTCTTGGGAAAAATATCACATATGAAACTTACAATTCTTCCAAAGATTTTAAAAATATTTGTTTCCTTGCACCTCATCTATGCCACCATATATAGCCACTTCTAAAATGGATATTGTAGGATATTTTGGAATAACTTTTTCCAAAATTTCTTTTATTACTGTTGTTGTTTGTGATGTCTGGGATGCTTTTCCTTTCCTCTTTTCATCAATGTTCAGTGAAGACTCACTGAGAGTCACACTTGCATAGTCATAATATAGCAGTAATATTGCTGCACTGGAGAAATTTCAACACCATTTAGTTTAAAATTGGGAATCCAGAGTGTGTTCTATCTTATAGTCATCATTGGCTTCTTGGTAACAACGAAAGGTTATAAAATTAAGATGCTTTGAAGAGAAAAACCTGGGGGAAAAAAAGAGAGAGAGAGAGAGAGAGAGAGAATGAGTCAAAGTTCTGCTCTTTGTAAGAGAATTAATTTAACATTGAACATAAAGATAATATGTTAAAATGTGGTCCAATATTAGGAACCTGAAAGAATGATCCAGAAAACATTTTCTCATAGGATTATTTCCTATTCATACAGGTAATCTCTTAGAAGTGAGAGCAAGTAAAAGATAGTTGTAAGAAAACCTAGCAGAAATCTAGTTTATTTTTCAACAGAAAACCTAACAAAACTAACATTATTTCCCCAATTAAATAGTTGTAAGAACTATTTATTTACTTTTTTTTTTCTATATAGTTTGGGTTTTTAAAAAAAGATAACCAATGTTTTTATCTCCTATTTTTTCTTTTCACTTCTGTTTGTTCCTTTCTATTTCTATTTTGTGACAAAGTGGAAAAAATGAAAAATGGAGAAAAGGAAAAATAAGTGTTTTTTTTTTTTCATCTTTGGGGGATCTGTAAGTTACTGATCAATTTCTATGGGAATTTTTAAAATACTTTTCTTCAGTTGTTTTCCTCAAAGAAAAAGAAAGGTACTTTTTAACCCAACATGTTCATATTATTTTTTTATATATATAGAGAGAGAAAACATTTTACAGGATCAAGCTGTAATCTTGTTTTAAAGAAGAAAAATTCAAGAAACTTAGGGCAGCCTTCCAGCTAGCATTAATATCTTATGTTGTGGTTCAGCAAGACCAGCAGTCTAAGAAAACCAATAAACCCTTTCTCACATGAATGAGACTAAGCAAATTATAAATGCAGGCTTTTTCAATGCTGTGAATTTTATTATGTAGCACAACCTTGTAAGATCATAAATGTTCCCCCTTGCTAGCATTTATTCATGCAAAGAGCCTCAGCTGCTGGCAGCCCCACTGAGAGCAGTGCTTTTCAGTGGTCAAGGAGTTATCAGCCAGAACCTGGGACTGCTGCCTTACGGGACCATCTGGCTACAACACACAATGGAGCATGCTTCCTGGAAACCCCATGGCCTGCCACTGCCTAAATTGCCTGGTAGTCCAAAACAGTCCTCAGCTGTGCCTTCCTGGGAGGTCACGTGCATAGTCACTGGTTTCAGCAAGGAGGAGGCCACACCACCTGAATGCCCGACATGTACCTTTCACAAGAGCATCCATGCTCCGATTTACTACGAGCTCTTGCCTCTAACCTGGAAGATCTAGTGCCTTACAGCACTGAAGATATGTGACAGTGTGGGTCAAGTTTGTGGGATTTTATGGTGTGGGAAGTAGAAAGCCAGGGTAGAGGTTTGGTTTTCTGTTCACACATCTTAGCAAGTGAAGGGGTTGCACAAACCACTCAGTTAAGAAGTGAAGAAAGTTTCCCTACGTAAAGGGAGTTGTTTTTATGTGGAGAAGTGAAGTTATTTTGCAGACAGAAAAACTGCTCCCTCATTTATACTCTATATGTTAATAACAACATGCATATAAAGCATACATAATTTCTCTATTCACCGATCTGTCGCACTCCCCCAGAAAATCACAGGAAAATTTTGGTTGGAAGAAGCCCGTGAAGGTTTCTAGTCCAACCTTTATCTGTAGACTTGGACAGTTTTGAAGTTAGATCAGGTTGACAAGTTTTGAAAATCTTCAAGGAAATTTGAAGATTTCACAGCCTCGCTGAGCCCCTGCTTCAGATCTGAACTGCTCATACTATGAAAATTGATTTCCTTATGTCCAATCTGAATTTCTCTTGCTATAGCTTGGGACTGTTGCCCCTTATCCTTTTAATGCACACCTCTGGGAAGAGTCTGGCTTTGTCCTCTTTTACACCTTCCTTCAGATAGGATCATCACATGACATCAGAGCTTGCATGTTCATCTTAATTTCTAATCCTACTGTATAAATCCCAAAGAGAATGTGCTCTCATTCTGTACTTTGTCTTTACTCTTCACGGTCCCAATGGTCTTTTTTCTTCCATTCATCTTGTTGTTTTTTTCATGCCTATCCCTTGCCTCAGTGATTACCTGGCACTGCCTTATTTCAATTCTAAAATACGGTTCCAACAAACACAGGTGAAACTTCAGGCTGAAGTGGAGTCATTCAAAAGATTTTTTTTCACTAGTTTGTCATCTTGTAGCAATTTAAATACATGATTCACCACAGGTACACAGTTTCTGCTAATGACGGAAATAGAATTAGTCATCCACAGTCATAAATTATAAAGAACTTATTAAGAGTATGAATATGCTTGAGCAAGGTTATTTGGGAAGAAGGAAAACTCTACACATTCACATATTCCAAGTTAACTTTCTTTCTTCTGAAAGTATCATGATGGTGCTATAAAGTCAGTTTTCAAGATTTCAAGAATAGAGTTCAATATTTTAATACTGAATCAATTTTTTCAACCTTTCTTGCCAGCATGTTGTGTATGAACACAATATCTTATAGAAAGGTTCTTTAATACTTTTTCTATTCCTGATAATATGTAAAAACATTGCATATCATAATTTGTGAAGGTTTTGGATTGTTTATAAACTCTGCACTTCAACTTTGCCTTGTCCATTTGTGTGCAATCTAACTGGGTATCTCTATCCAGCTTACACCTTTCACTTCCTGATCAAATACACTGGAAGAGGATTTCAAGGTGAAGAAACAACCTATTAACAAGATTTTGCCTTTCATAAACAAACAACTGTGAGATAGAAATTAATATGTTGAAAGCTCATTTAAATAGTATTCATGTCACATTTTTGTTTGCAAGGATTTTTTCCAGTGTATTTCCATAAGTCTGTTGTCAAAAGTCCCTAAAAACAAAGAAGATTTTTCATATATATTAGCATTTACAGGGACTTGGACATGTCATAGCTTGTTTTTAAGGTAGGTATACTTATATACCCACCACATTTTTTTTTTTCTTAACAAGAACAATTAGAAAATTCCACAAAATTCTCAGATGAACGGTTAAGCACATATTTAAGCTCTACATTGATTTCAAAATAATTCAATTACATATAGATTTCAAAACTCCTTATAGGGAAAGGTTTCTTTGTATTGGCTTGTTTTTAGCTAAGAAATCTTGCATTTAGGGTGGTTGCATGTTAGTTCATTAATGTTCAGTTATTAAAAATTAAGTAATTTTAAGTGTTATTTTTAATTCAGAATTGTTGATTTCACCTCCAAGTTAATTGCATTTTACATGATTCTGATAAAAAACTTTTTAGAGAAGAAATTTGAGCAAAGACCTTAACATGTAGGTTTATAATTTCATAAAGTAACATTTTCAACTAATAAAAATATTACTTTTATCAGATGCATTACAAATAGATTTGTTGTCTGCATTTCTTATGAAGAAACTTTTGAGCTTTACGCATCTGTTGTCTAGCTTGTCCAATAGCTGAAAGCGAATAGACCTACTACCCCTTTATATAAAATGTGTTTGTGTGTACATTTTTCACCATTAAAATTTCTCACCAAAAGTTTGTACACCTTTCAGTCAAACATCCATGGATGAAATGGCCTTGCAACGTAATAAAAATAAATTGCTTGAAGTGGAAGGAGAGATATTTCAATCCCAGTCTTGGTATTTTTCTCCTCTGGCTGGCAAGAGTTGGGAGAACATCCACTCAGCTCCAGAAAACAAAACAAAACAAAACAAAACAAAACACTTTTGAACTCCTGCTTGTCACTCTGTTTTTGTTAAAGTGTGCACTGACAATTATTTTTCTTCTCCCTGAGAATTTGTGGTGAAACATAAGCCATATACAACCAGAGATAGGGAGAAATATTTTATTTGGATAGTTTTATGCCATTGTAGCCATGAGCTAACCATCTCAGTCTGATGTGTGGAGAACAGACAAAGATAAACTATGCCATCTCTAATTACAACTAGCGTTTCAACATCAAATAGAGCTCTGCCTGACTTCTTACGCCTATTTTCTTTTAAGAGAGAAAAACTTCCTCACTTTGATCCCTTTCCTTAAGATTCTGCAGTTCTATTCAACTAATGCCATTTTCCACCCTTGCCACCTTCAGTACATCCTCTGTGCATTTACCTACTGCCATATCTTTGTTTCCCCTCTGTTCTCTCGCCCCATCCCAATGCATGCCCTCCATTCCCAATCTCACACCAAGCCCTGCTGGAAGCAGGGTCAGCCTTTTCAGTTCTGCCTTCTGGGGGCAGCAATGGCAACTGTCTTGGCCTTTGACTTGCCCACAACTCACACAAGGTGTGTTTGGACAGCCGTGAGCCTACCAGCTATTTCAGAGCATACAGTGAGAAATGGCAAAGAGGAAAGGGATGCTTTCTAGCTAAGTTGTGTGGGATAGGTAGCAAAGGGCTTTGGTTTTTTTCTTTCTCAGTAAAGAGCCAGCAGATTTTTATCCCAAAGGCTGAAATCCAAAAAACATCCTACCAAGCATCTATGAATTAAATATGGCACTGGGTCCAAATTACAGCCCAGGGTGCTACTAGGATTTATGAAGAGTTTGTAGGTGCCATGAAAGACAGTGTTAGTCACTGGATATACTGACTAGTGCCTATTATGGGTTTATGGTCTATAAGGCTTATTGAAGGTTCCCCACAATGTATGTTATTATTTACATTACTGCTGTCTCCTGTGTTCATGGGCTAGCATGCTGGGGCTGTACAAACACAGACCAAAAGATACGAATCCTGCCTTAAAGAGGTCCCCCTTAAGGAAAGCCATGGTGAAAGGGGCGGACTCATAAACTTCAGACAGTACAGAAAAAGAAATAAAAAGAAAAACAAATCACAGGAGACTGTGTTCCTCAGTATGGTACGGTAATGCCCTCACCTGCCTAACCACTGCTGGTTCTGGGAGAGGAGGTAGAATAGAATGGTCTTGCCCTCGGATGAATACAGCCATGATTTGTAAGGGAAGAAAGTATTTCTGGACTGTATCCACAGTGACATGTGTTTACCCTGTACCAGCCAGTGTTAACTGCATACTTAAAGCTCCCCAAATACCCCATTAAATAAATCTGTTCCCCTTCTCTTTTTCAGCCAATGTCTATAGTTCATTTTAAACTGCTAGTTTTGAAAACAAAATGTTTACTATGCAGCATGCACTGCATGCACTTAGACCCCAGTCCAAGCATGAATATGGGCGTGCACTTGGGCCCAGCACAGCCCAAGTGGCTGACTGGCACAGACCAGCTCCCAGCGGTGGCACCACTTGGAACATGCAGGGAAGAAGAGCAATGCCACAAGATTCTTCTCTTGCTTTTGCTTTACTGCAGCAGCAATGAAAAATGTAACTACAAAATTAAGGGTGTTTTTGTTCATCTCAATTTCTGTATAGAAATAAAGCTTCAAACAGTTTAAGTTACACAACTCAAAAATAGTTCAATTGTATATATAAGTAAAGCACTGGACAATGGATACAAAATTAGCTGCAAAGTAAGTGAGTGTGAACACCACNAATATTAGCGATTAAACAACAAAAAAAAAAAAAAAAAAAAAAAAAAAAGAAACCTACGGTAAATGGAGATCACATGTATTTTTCCCTCTCAATTTCTTCATATCTTTTTAAATAAAGATTTTGAAACACTTAACCAAGTTGTCTGTTGAACATATTTATGCTTTTGGAAATTTATTACATATGCTCAATGCTATTTACTTTAAAATCTTTTCATGAACTGTCTCCTTGTTTTCCATTTCATCCTTTTTAAATTATACACTCATTTTTTCTTTGTCTGGATTAAGTCCATCCTAACTCCCCCCAGAACACTAAAACCTCTTTTTTTTTTTTTTTTTTTTCCATTTAACTGTTTTCTCTGTGTTGTATTCTTTTGTCTTGTAGACCAGGCACATTAAAAAATCAGGATGTGCAAACTCCCTTTTGACTGAAAAGTCAATTGGGAAAGAGAACTGATGCAAATGACTTAGTCTCACATCAGGGGAAAAGGCAAAACTATTGCTCCTTCAAGTACTGCTGGGACAAATCACTGGACAGGTACTGACCTCTCCACTTTCGAGAATGAGATTTTCTGGGGAGAATTTTTCAGGTTTTCTGGCTATGGATTCCAGCTGTGCTGAGGCCAAGGCATGTGACAGGCAACCTGCTCATCTCTCAGCCTAGTGGCAGAGAGATGACCCTTCCCTTCCCTTCCCTTCCCTTCCCTTCATCTGAAACACAGGTGAGAAAACAGTTTATTGTGAATCTGTAGATAATTTGTACAGTGTATAGTTTGCACAGTGCCATCCTGTAAAATATTTAGTGGTCTTTTCTAGAAAAGCCAGTAATTCATTGGCCTCAGAAGTAACAGCCTTTGTGGTACAATCCAGTGGATAGGCATCTCTTAAATGTCTTAAAAGAATATTCGGTCAGAACAGCATCAAAAATGTAAGACAAAGTTCATTTAAGTTCTGTAGAATTTTCTACTGAAACTGGATCTCTGCACTTCTGACAAATATCTAAACTGTCACCTTCAGCTGGCTTTTGAATGAGTAAACATCCCTCTTCTGCAGAAAAATTCTACTGCAGAGCATCCACTGCCACTAACCTACTCACTCTTGCTCCAAGATAATTTAGTGACTGTTATATGACTGACAGTTGCAAATTACATTGAAAGGGATAAAATTCTGCTGTACAGCTTTTTGTTACTGAGCTCAAGCATACCAGAATTTTACCAGTAATCTCAGTTCGGTTCCCAGCAGAACTAGAAAAATGTTCATTAAGACTTGTCATGAGAGATTGGATGTGACACTCTAGTTGGCAGACTTGCAAGGAAAGCTAGAGGTGTAATGGCCAGTCTAAATGAATTTTCCTTTCCCCAGCTTCCTATGTTAGAATGGGAACAACTGATGAAATAGTATCAAGATCATTACCACCAGGATGCTACTATCATCTGTTTTAAAATTATATTGCACAATCAAACACAGGCCTTTGAATAGCAGGTTAAAAACAAACAAACAAACCAAAACCAAAGCAAAACAAACAAACAAAAAAACAACATCAAAAAAAAAAAAAAAATAGGTGCCACTTGAGAAGTCACACTAAATCTTCCATGGTATAAATGAAAAATTGGGTTAAATAGTAAATAGGAGTATTGATCTCCAGAGATACTTTTGCTCCCAGAAAAACTGGGCAGTCTCATTCCTGTCATTCATGCAGCATCTTTTGTTACTTCTAAGTGTAGATTCTATGAAATGAAATAAAGCTCAAATACAAATTCCTTTGGATTTTATCCTATCTTTATTGTCCCACAAGATGGGATAATAATGCAAATTTCTCAATGTCAATATGATTTTAGAAGTTTTATCATTGGGTAAGAGGATGAATAACACATTTCAGAAATTACAGCAATGTGATTTACTAGTTCTCATTTATATTTATTTTAAAAATACATTAATGTTGTGTTATTTACCAGGCATGGTTAATACAAGCCCACAGCAAATGGAATTTCAGTGATCTTGGAAAGACTGAAACCATGTAAATTTAATTTTTTAAAAACTCTTCAGAATTTTAACATATTTGTCCATATAGCAGAGATTTTTTTGGCACTACTGTGCAACTACTGCCAGATCTCTTCAAATTTTTTTATCTGAAAAATTTATTTGCATAAGAAGACACTAGCATAATAGAATTAAATCTATAAACATTTCGTTGTGGATATCTCAAGTGAAATTCTTTTCTCCAATCTAATTTCTGCAATGAAATCTGTCCTGTTTCAGGAGAAAAATAGTAGGGACTGTGTTCATTGATAATTGTGTGATGACTGTGTCATTGTTAAAAAGAGGCTAAAAATGGCTTGTGAGAAAAAATAACTTGTCTGGAGACAAACATTGTCTAGACCAATATGTGACTAATAGGACCTACTCCCACACAACACTGACATGACAGCAAGATGCAGTGAGTTTCAGACCTATGTTCGAAGTCCACTGAGAGAGAACAAAGGGATGAACTTTAGTCAGACCTGGAATACGAAATCTTTTATGTTTTCACTTTTTTTTTTTTTTTTTTCATTTTGAGATTGATATCTGGGTTGTTGACGGAGGTACATCTCTTAAACTTTTCTACTTATACTGCTACTAACTGGAGGAAATAGGTGTAGAGGAGGGTCTTCAGGTCAAGAAGGGTGACATGACTCAAGATACAATCAGCAATACTTCTTTGGATGAGTAAGATTAAGAGGAAGGATACATCTTTGTCACTGCCACAATCATCTTGAGCCACTTTCAGAACCTGCCTGCTGAGCAACTGCTTCTTCTTCATGTTCTTGTATTTCATTTATGCTCCTTGTTTCTTCCTCTTTCTTTGTTCAGTTTTTATTTTATTTTATTTTATTTTATTTTATTTTATTTTATTTTATTTTATTTTATTTTTTTTATTTATTTTGGGGGGGCACAGTGAATATATTGTTACATATCTTCGGTGCAAAATAATTTTTTTACAAAGTCAAATAATATGAGGCATGGCCAGAGTCAATCTTCAGACACAACTGGTTCTTGTGACTTAGCAAAGGTGCATAGCAGCTGAATAGCATATGTTGTCATGTAAATGTCTTATTTTATATAGTTTGATCAATAACATTAAAAAAATATCTGTTATAAGATCATTGTATCTAAATTTTAACTAGAAATATTTTGGGTAGATGGTACAAAAATCAGTCATTATTATCTTACAGAGATAAGCAGCCCCACAGAGAGGGATCTGGGGGTTGTGGTTGACAGCAAGTTGAATATGAGCCAGCAGCGTGCCCTGGCAGCCAGGAGGGCCAACCGTATCCTGGGGTGCATCAGGCACGGCATTGCTAGCCGGTCGAGGGAAGGGATTGTCCCGCTCTACTCTGCACTGATGCGGCCTCACCTTGAGTACTGTGTGCAGTTCTGGGCACCACAGTCCAAAAAGGATGTAAAACTGCTGGAGAGTGTCCAGAGGAGGGCGACGAAGATGGTGAAGGGCCTAGAGGGGAAGACGTATGAGGAGCGGCTGAGGTCACTTGGCCTGTTCAGCCTGGAGAAGAGGAGGCTGAGGGGAGACCTCATTGCAGTCTACAACTTCCTTGCGAGGGGGAGTGGAGGGCCAGGCGCCGACCTATTCTCCTTAATCACCAGTGATAGAACCCGCGGCAATGGTGTCAAGCTGAGGCAGGGGAGGTTTAGGCTAGACATCAGGAAGAGGTTCTTCACTGAGAGGGTGGTTGCACACTGGAACAGGCTCCCCAGTGAAGTAGTCACTGCACCAAGCCTGTCTGAATTTAAGAGGCGTTTGGACTGTGCACTTAGTCACAAGGTCTAAAATTTTGGGTAGACCTGCGCAGTGCCAGGAGTTGGACTCGATGATCCTTATGGGTCCCTTCCAACTTGGGATATTCTATGATTCTATGATTCTATGATTCTATGATCTTTATTAAATAATTTCTGACCATAATCTTTCAATTATAATGGGCTGAGGACCTCTCTGTGTCTCTCTTTGAGTGTAAGAACCTACTTATTGTATTTGTTATTTTATGATCTCAATTATTGAAAAATGGTGTTATGATAAGAATTCAGAATTATAACAAATATCATTATAATGATAAGCATCATAATAAGGAAGGGAGATCCTGTTGGTTTTCTTGATGTAAAAATTATGATTTTTATTTCCAAAATAGTTATCAAAAATATATTTACGTCACATTCATAACGATGTTTCAACAAAGGCCCATTACAACAAAAAGTTTTTGAAAAAAATAAATGAACTAAAGATAAGCCAACTGAAACTGAGAAAAAAAGAAAAAAAAAAAACACTTTGGTGTAATTTCAAAAGTCTCCAAGATCAAAGGAATGGAAAAATAAGCACATGAAGGAGATACTGAACTACTAATTCTTCTCTTTTTTTTTTTTTTTTCTCAAATCTTTCTGTCAGTTCAGCATTTGAATTGGATAGAAGTATTAGTATTAACTCAGTGTTTATATTGGATTAGAACATTCCTGACTTTTATGGAGTCCAAGGTAAATATTTTAAACAGACCATTATCAGAATCAATTTTCTTGATGGTGTTATTTGTACATTTCTCTTCTGCTGGCCAAAATGCATCTGATTACCTCTAATCCATTCAGGGAGGAACAAACCATTCTTTAAATCTGTATCAAGTTAAATACTACTTTTTCAAAGATATTTTAGCCTAATTTCCTATGCTTGTGTGGCAATGTAATTCAGAAGGAACTTCAGGTTTAGCTGACTGAGCATGAGAAAGAGTAAGACCTCCTTATTTTGTCTGATTGCACCTGTGAGAGTGAATTGAATTTAGAGTATCTTTATGCAAAAAAAAAAAAAACAAAAAACAAAACAAAAAAACAACAAAAAAAAAAGTCATGAAAAGGGCCAAGGATCTCTTGCTAAACACATCTTAACACTAGGCTGACCACCGTTATGGTTGACTGTCAGTGTTCTAGGTAACAATGTGCAGAACCCAGCAGAAATATTTTCTGAATAATGGTAAAAGCCTGATTTCCATTAAGCTAACTGTTATTATTATTGAAGGAATGACCTCATGGATGCTTGTGACTGGGGAGCAGACTCACTCTGGTGTCCAGGAATGCAGCTTTATGTCTTATCTGAAAGACTATGTTGTCTTCCTTTTCCATAGCATATGGGATATTTGGCAAAAACTCTCTTTTTTAAGGCTCCAAAGGGTGAGCATTTAAAGCAGCTCACAAATGTGCCATTGATCTCCTTACCCAAAGCCTTTGAAAGAGTGAAAGATGTTGATCGGAAATGTTTCGCAAAACAAAGGTAAGCTTTCAGGCCCACCAATTCCACAGTACGTATACTGGATGATGTAATCCAGATGTATCCCAGACTGGAACTTTTATATGGAAAGCATTTTTTTTCCCCCGACAGAAAGAAAAAATAATTCCCAGAGTAATCTGAGAATTATTTAGCAGTTTCATTCCATGGTTTTCTTTTCTTTTCTTTTCTTTTCTTTTCTTTTCTTTTCTTTTCTTTTCTTTTCTTTTCTTTTCTTTTCTTTTCTTTTCTTTTCTTTTCTTTTCTTTTCTTTTCTTTTCTTTTCTTTTTCCTTTCCTTTCCTTTCCTTTCCTTTCCTTTCCTTTCCTTTCCTTTCCTTTCCTTTCCTTTCCTTTCCTTTCCTTTCCTTTCCTTTCCTTTCCTTTCCTTTCCTTTCCTTTCCTTTCTTTTTCCTACCAGTAACCAGTTTGAACTTTATTGTACTGATCTAGTTAAGAAACACAATTGCTTTAGCTCCAGAAAAAGTGACCTCAGTAAAAAAGTGTCAATGAAGATTCAATCTTGTTGGCATTCAGACAGAAGCACTGCACCGGGAGAAGACAGGGAAAGAAACGTTTTTCTCTCAGTCTACAACTCCCATATAAGTTCTGGGAAACCTGCATCCATTTATTTTAAAGAAACCAGTGAATTTTCCCCCCTCATGGTTTAGGAACTATGCTGGAAAATTTGTCTCATGTGCACCCCAAGTGCTTCACATCTGGAAAGCAAATAGAAACAATGAAAAATACATTTATATATATATATATATATATATATATATTAACTCTGTGCAGTTTTGAGCCAAAGTAATGTTTACAGGGGAGGAACAGAACCATCCCATAATTTTGATGAATTTATCAAGATCTTCTCATATACTGCAAGGTATTACCTCTGTCCTGGGCATCATATGCATTTTCATTTAAACAATTTCAAAAGAAGGTGATAGGAAGGAAGAAGGTGAAGAGCGGTAATGAAGACAAGGAAAAGATGAAAGTAAATGAAGGGTTCTGTCTTTGCCATGGTGAATTCAAGCTGTCGATTTAACATCTGGCACAAGTATTTTAAGGCAGGGCACAGTATAGAACTAAAGGAGAAAAGGCTTCTCTGGAGAGGCAGATTTGCGAGGTATCTGTTTCAAGATATTATTCGGTATGGATGGAGAAGAGATGTGTGCAAAATCCTTTGTATCTTGAATCAACATTTCATCCAGGATGATGTATAGATAAATCATGTATAGATAAATGCCTTGAATGATTTTCATATTTTCAGCCTGACCATAAATTGTACTACTGAAATAGCTTAAAATAGAAAAATTATGTTGGTCCACAACTTCAAGTTGATGTCTACTAGAAGACTGTCTACAGTCTACTAGAAGGCTATTATCACTATTATCATATTAATTCTATGTTAATGATTTCATTTTTTCACACAATTAAATTTAAAATATCCCATCTTTTTCCTAAAGGCATTTTAGAATTTATCAGTTATTTCCCTTTACAGCATGAGTAATAATAATAAAAAA
>VXAA01004977.1:287963-300815 GCA_013399115.1 Anseranas semipalmata | reverse complement strand
AAAAAAAAAAAAAAGGAATGGCCCTCCACTGCTTTCTCTGTTGCCTTAAAAAACGGACAAAAAAGTTAGTGGTTCAATCTTCTTTCAGCTTGCACAAATCTACTTGGTTAGAAAATGTAAAGGCTAGTAGAAGATAAGACTTTTTGTTTAATAAGTGTTCCCCAAAGAATTCCCCAAAGAATTCTTAAATAATGAGGAGAGATACTGACAACATCGTACTTCCTAGTCCCACAGAACAGAGAAAGGAGGAAGGTCATGCTATTGTTACTACTGCAGGAATTTGTCACCTGTAACTGCAGCACTGCCTGTAGTCCACTAAAACAGATACAGAGATGGACTAGATATGAAGAATAAATGGGTTATACAACCAGCTGTCAACTGTCCTTTATCAGCACATGAGGAAATAACACAGTCATTGTGACTTTAGCCATCTTTTTGTAAACTGGCATATGCAAAGTCTGACATGTTCTAGAATAAAAACCATAAAGTAGCTGATGAAAGTAGAGCAAGTTAGTGTTACAGTAGATATTCCTTTTTTGATTGAACTGATCTCCTACCCTGCTACATGACATGGAAACAATCTAATGCATATTGTATTTGGATGTGGGCATGTCTGTGACATAGCTGTAGGCACTAAGCTTGAAAAGTGTGAGCTGCCAGGAATTTAATGGAGAGGTTAAGTTCATAGAGGGAGCTAATACTTCTCCTTAGATTGAGTGATAGCTAGAAAGAACAGTTGAGTTCTTAGGCATGATATACAAAGAATAATGTATGTCTAATACCCCCTCAGTGGTAGACAGATATGTCTTTAGTATCCATACATGCTACATTCTTTGAATTTCTAAGTCATATGCCTGTTGATTTTATTTTTTATTTTTCTATTTACTGGTTATATCGTTAGATGGAAAATAAAGCACTAGTTGGCAACAACGTATGCTTTCAAAAGAAGTGTATATAAATTTTGTCTTCATTTGTACTAGTACAGACCTAACAAAAGAATTATTCACAGAGATACAGCTTGGCTATGTTCCCATGACTGTTTTTTCTTTCATTATAGGAGCACTTTTATTTTCAGGTCTTTTGTCAGAGCCTAAAGGATAATCAGTCAGTGGCCTGTAAAATGTGGATGTGATAGTTTTAGTTGGTTCCTATATGATGGGAGTCAATGTCACAAAGAAGTCATCCTACCTTTGATATTATTGGCCAAATATTATAATGCCAAATATTATGTTGATAAATTGATATGGAAAAATGAGTTACAACTCATCTCACTGGTTGCTTCCTAGAAGGTTTAAAGGTGTATTGGGAGAGAAATATTATGAGACTTGCATAGCTGCTGACTTTCCTCAATCTTTTCTGGGGAAAATAATGAAATTTTTCTGTAAAGCTTGCACATTTCTTGAGCGCTAATTTGACTTAAAAAATCTCCTCCTGACCTAATGTAGATTTTTTCATGATATCCTGAAGACTTTTTTTCCTTGCCAGCAACTTTCTAATTGAAACCTGCTACTTTTCATTTCTCTGTCCTTTTTTCTTTACCTACCCCACTGCACAAAAATATAGACAACTTTGTGTATAGCTTACATCACATCCCATTATGCTTGCTTCCCCAGCATAAATCAATGAGATCCTCAGTAAAGCAACCCTGTCAGAGGGGAAAAAAGAGTCAGCCTAACACTCATGACTGTGGAGATAGAGTAAGAAACTTTACCCAAAGTGCTTGGGCAGCCTGTAAAGCTTTTGCATGCACTTAAACTGCTTGGAGTTCAAGGCACTCAGTGTGAAGATCAAAATGTAACCACAGTGAAGCAGAAGAGATGTGAGCATACCAACTCATTCTTAATATTTGAGAGTGCTCATGCTGAGCAGCAGTTGAAAGAGGTGGGATTTATCATTACTGTTATTTCCATCACATCCACTTGATTTGCCTGAATAAACATTTTTTGCCTTGTCACTCAAGTATCTAATTCAGTATATGCCACATATCCAGCATGACACAGTTCTCTCAACTTGTATCTTTGCAAATAATTCTTCAGATTTCCGGAGAATTGATAGCTATGAGTGAGACAAGAAAAAGAAATCACTGTGGTCTTTAACAGATTTTTATTTTTATTTTTTAATATTCATTCCTCCTAACTCTTTGAAAAGTCTTCATCGCTTTTGATAACTTACAGGAGAAACAATGTGAACCACCACATTGTTCTTTTTCATAATAGGGTAAATAACACTGCTGAAATGTAGTATGACCATTCAAATAAAGACACGCAGGGAGTGGAAGGAAAAGAAACCTTGGCAGGTCTCAAGTCTCACAGCATTCCAGCATGTCTTATGTGGGTACATTACCACTACAACATTGTGTTACATATGGTAGTGTGAGTCCAGGGGCACTTGTTATTTCAGCCTGAGCATAAACCACAATTACAACAACACCTAATGCTAAATAAATTACTTGAATCACACTGAGAATAAGAGCAGAATTCGAGGCCATAGAGAAAAGGAAATTTTCAGGTTCGTTAAAACTCATATTTTATTAAAGAACTCTGCCTTCAGTTCATCCGTAGGAATGTTTTCTTTCACCTTAAAATGCAAACCTTTCATTAATACATGTCCTATCTGTCAAGGCTAGAAATGGTCAGAAGCTATTCATTCAAAAATAGCATTTCTAGCTGACTAGCAGTTTCTCTACAACGTAAGCAGTGATAGCGAAGTGCTGTTTACGCTGCAGCACAGCCTCATCAGTCTTCATACCCTGGTGAGAGTTCCCACCTACCATCGCTAGTCTCTTCACCCAGATGCCCCCACTCAGCTCACCACTAATGGGCAGTGCTACACAAACATGTGTCTGTGGTTTCTGGGTCTGGTCTGGCTCACAGAAAGCCCAGTTTCTTCTCTCTGAACTTCTTAGTGTTTCTGGAGCTGGGCTGATCTTGTGAGGACTCAGTGTTGGTCTCTAGTGACACTGCACAGACCATGCTCACCGGTGACCTCCATGTCTGTAACTGCTGCCTACTGTAGCAGTGTCACTGGTCACAGTGTCTTGAAGGCTGGTCAAGGGAAAGCTCTGGTGATATTTCTGGGAGTAACACCAGGTGCAACTTGCTCTCAGAGCACATTTTTGGGTGCATCTACTGCCCAGTTACAGGATGATCCAGCAGCCTGTGTGACCCCCAGACCTTTTAATAAAGAATATGAAGAAGAGGGACCTACTTGTTAAGCAAAATACCGTGTGGATATTCCTTGTACCCAGGGTTCTGTGCTCAACAAAGAGCTATGAGAACTCAGAAACCTGTAAGAATTTTTTTTTTTTCCATGCATTATATTACAAATCACAGAATCATAAAACAGCCCAGGTTGTAGAAGGACCTTGAAAGATCATCTGGTCCAATCTTTCATGAAAAAAGATTCATATATGAGATTATCTAGCAACCTGTCTGGTCAAGTCTTGAAAAGGACATTTCTGTCCTGAAGGTAACCTTTAACCCTTCAAACTGAACTTGGAGCATACACATAGTGAAACAGCAGACCTATTTTCCCCCACACTGGTATTTCTAATTACTGAAATTCCTTTTCTAAGAGAACAGTAAAGATTATTTAACAGTGAGAACTCAGTGGTAGTACTGATCTCAACATAGACTGAGGACACAGACAAGACTAATCATGTGGGAAGAGTATCATTCATTAGCAAGTTACTGTAGCTGGAAAAAACACACAAGCTTTCAAGCACATAAGGCTTTCTTAGGTCATTTACTTATTTTAGTAAATATCTTTGTAGTAACAGAAGTTAATTACACAGTTAATTCAGTTTTTCTTCAGCCATCAATATATTAGCTGTATTAGAGGAATGGCAGTGCCAAAATCAAATTTTATTACTAAATAAAAAAACCTCTTGTATCTGAAAAGCATTTTCTTCTGACTTTCTAGAAGCTTGCATACCCTTTAATCCCACCCAATACTTTGCTCAAGATCCAAACTTGAAAGTCAGTGACATTGCTCAAGAGCAAGTATGTTATTATCCATTTCTTAATTATCATATCAGCTTAGAAACAGGAATTTGTTGCCCAGGACTACCCAGAGAGCAAGGCAAATAATATACTGTGAAAAGCAAAAATCATGGAAGCATATGCTACAAGCCACAACGATGTCTAATCATAATCACTTCTCTAATTTAAATTTAAAAAGAAAAAAAGAAAAAGAAAAGGGAAATGAAACATTTAAAAAGCCATGCTTGCTTGAAGGAAAATGCAATAGCTCTTCAAGGTCATAAGAACAGTTAGATACGATCAGAGATGAGTAAACCTGTGGAAAAGTCTGAAAAGCAGCCTAGAATGTTTTTAGTGGGATTTCTTTCAACATTTTCTTTTTGTGAGTGTTGAAAAAATGAAAGCTTGTTCCATATGTTATGGTTTAATTGGTGTCACCAGTGATTTCTGGAAAAAAATGATTGGCCAGGGAAAATTTGTGAGCTGAAGAGGCATGTTAAAGCTACTGAAGTTAGCATGGAACATGCTATCTCTGATTTCTATCACACCTATTTAAGGTTTTCAAAGGCAGATGTTTAGTTTTTAAAAAAGGGACTGGGACTATGCCAGAAGCCTAATACAGTAGACCCCAGAAAGGATGATTTTTTCTTGAAGTCCAATGGGCTAATGCCATAGAGTTCAAAGGGAGCTGACTCAGAACATTTGCAGGATGCTGTATTTTTGCAATGTGTAAAAGTCACACATTCTGATATATACATTGCTTTTTAAAATTGTAAAATAAGGTATAATCTAATATGACAAAGTCTCTTTAAACACCTGTCCATGTAAATTTCAATCTAATTATATTCTAAGCTGTCCCAACCTCCTAGCAATCAGGGTTGGAGTGACAAGAGTTTTAGCAAAAATACAGTTTCAAAGGAGCCTATGCTGTTAGTGGATTTGGAATTATTTTGTTATACAGTTTTGACTCACAGTAAAAAAATGAAAACTGTCATGCAAAGGTCTAACAGAAGTATTCCAGGGATGTCAAAATGAATTTATAATTCTCCAATTACTTCAGGTTTTTTTAGTTATTGAAAGAAAATCCAATGAAATGAAGGACAAGACTCAAACAAACAAACAAAACAAAACAAAAAAAATACAAACAAACAAAAAAACCACACACACACAAAAAAGAACACATTCTTTCTTTTGTCCAGATCACCAGCGCCACATGTAATTCTTTATCTAAAGGGATTTATATTTACAGCTCATTCATCTCACTAAAACAACTTCTAACCTACCATGAAGAGTACTTGAAGATTACTTTTTTCCTCAAAGCTGGGTTGAGAAGGTTGTAATTTGACTAAAGTTTCAAGTCAGCCTTCCTTTCATATGATGTTCTACAATACCTAAAACATTACACTTTCTTGCACAGCTTCCCATTCCCATTTCAACTCCACACTGTGTTCTCCTGCTTTGTCCCTGAGCTGTGGAATGAGCAGTGAGTTATGGGATTCACCCATGACCTATGTTAGACATCTACACTGAAGGTGTGAGGTGTCACATGCAGACCATAGCAAATGGGGAAAAGTGAATAATTCTGCAATGGATTCATCTGATGTGTAGTAGATACCTCTGTCAAAATGAGATGAATTTCACCCAAAAAATATCAACTTTTCTCCACTGAGTATAAAATGCACCCCAAAAGCTGGCTCAGAAATAAATACATTTTAGATGTCTGAAATGAGGAACATCAGCCTTGATACTTATAAGAGTTTGTGTTTCCTTTTAGAAGGGACCTAATCATTCAGTGTGGTGAAAACAAAGCATCTGGGCAAATGTTCTCATTGATCTGGAAACAGCTGAGAAAGTAAACAAACTAAACAAACAGAAGAAAATAAATTTAAAAAGAAAAAGTTTGGAAAAAAAAATGTGAATACATAAACAACTTCATTCTGTATTTGTGAATGACCTGGAACATGAAGCAAAAGCATACGTGTTTGTGTGTGTCTGTGTATAGAGCTGGCACTGGAAAGAGTGGAATAAGAACAGTGAAATCCCTAAATCACTGTGGTTGATATCAGTCTTTCAGTGGATTTGGCAGTATTGCTTGGAATTTTAAGTGGCACTTAGTTTTGGGTACTGGTATATTGCCTCAGCCAGCAAGAGTCATCTTGTACTACTTTAATTGCAAAACTAATGCATCTCATACTGAGATGGTTACAAGTATTTTTTTTTGTGAGACTACAGGGCACAAGCTACGTGTACTGAGAGCTGCATACACACAGGTCATACAGAAGTTAAAATACTTCTGCTGGTTCAAACACAGACTCAGACCTTTTGGGGTTTTGAGCATTCTGGAAAGAAAGGGATAGCAACAGAGATCCCTGAAACACTTGGAGATTAGCTAGGGGGGAGTCGTGACAAGAGAGAGGGGTGGTTTCGTGATATATATTTTTTGGTGCAAGGGCATTAGTGTACTTAACCATTCTTTCTATCCTTCTGCACTTCACTTTGACACAGCTCTGACAGAGACCAGATGAAAGATGTTTTATCTGTAAACTTGGGGATCTTCATGGACAGCAATCCCCACAATGCAAATACTTCTACTTAATGGGTCTTGGTTTCATATAAGGCTAAGCAGAGCACTTCTGAGCAATTATATTGCAAGTGGTTACACTGTATGCAGTAGAAGACCTATTGTGCTGCTATTCTTTGTTTTTAATGGCACTTTACCTGAATGTTTTGAATTAAGGAAGAAGAAGGAAGCAAATTAATAAAACAAATCCAAAATACTTCTGTCTTTGAGAAGGAAAGCAGCATTTACACTCTTAAATGATTCTGGATTTAAACTTTTCCTTGCGGCCTTTGTTTGAAAATTACATATGGAAGAAGCTCTGAATCAGCAGAGCACTCTGGTCTAAATCCTTTCTTCAGGGGAAGCCCAATCTGAACGGTTGTTTAGTTCAGCTGTGAAAAGTCACAGCTAGCACTGTCCATAGACTTTAGGTTTCTGATTATCTCAGTTGTTGGTGGGTACTGTGACTGAAGTATTGCTGTTTGCACTGTACAGTGCACTGTGTCTACATTTGTTACAGACGGAAACAGTATTTTGATTGTGTTGCATGTTTGTTGGCATATGCCTATTCTACCCAATACATTTCGAACCTGTTGGCCAATTTGAAGATGTCTTAGGGAAAAACCCTTGAAGATCTAACTTTCCAAAATATTTTGTGCAACTGGTGTCAGGGGAGAGGAGAAAAATTCTTGTAAGAGAAAGAATGCAGAATCAGTTCAACCCTTGTTGAACTGACAAAGGAAAGGGTTGTTACAAATATCCTGCTCACCAAAGTCTTTTCAGGCAGAATTCATGACCTGTTTGACAACACATGAGACAAAACCATGGAAATCAGGCTCAAATTGCTCCTCTGCTAACAGGATTCCTTGTTCTAATGCCGGCAGTGTGGATTTGGCACTCGGTCTCCAAGTAGTAACTGGAGACCAGAGAGCAAATGCAGTGGCCCTTGAGAAAAACCTGGAAACTATTAAGAAATGATGAGGTTTGGTGAGTCGTACTCCTGAGAAATGACAATTCCCTACATTCATTGGTACCAGGCTTCTCAATGGCTTACTAGAAAATTTCCCATCCTCTGCTGAGGATATGAAAAGCAAAAACTGCTTCTGTAGCACTTTGCAATCAAGATGCATCATTATCCAAAGAAATTAGATTCATTTTCACATTTTTGCTTTCTCTTCCAGGACATAGACTGTGGATACTTATAGGGAAGCATGCTTGCTTGTATCTTTCATGTAAAAAGTCTAATTTATACAGAAATAATCCTATTGCTCTGTGACTTCTCAAACATATAATTTTATATAATATCTGAATTTGGAGCTGAATTTGCAATTGTTGTCCTTTTAACTATGAAGGCCTCACTAGAATTTAAGCCATACCACCTAACCATCATTCTTTATAAATGCTAACAGTAGTGATGTCTTCTCTGTTAATAGCATTTAAATCAAATTTTTACTATCCAATGAGTGAAAATCTCTTCCCTCATCTCTCAGTTCCAGTAGAACTTTCTGTTAGTACATTCACCCTTGGGGATCTCCGATACAAATCCTATACTGAATTTTTATTGCCACAGATACATCTGCTTTATAAAGGCTACCCTTGACTGCCTTTTGTGTCTCATCCTCTGTATTGTCCACCAGTCAGTCCATTAAGCATTTACATAATTCTAGCCCAGGAAAAATAGAATTAGAAAAAAGGAATTTGCCTGGAAAATGTATCAGTGACTTTTAACATTCTCTAGCTCTCTTCCGACATCTCTACTGAATTTCCAATATATTTTTAATAATCTGCAAATGGATCAGCTAGCAATACTCTCCCTGTGTTTGCTGTTACAGCTGCACCTAATTTGAGGATCTAAAGACAGCCAGAAGACACAGCAAACCTTGTACAGACATGCAAATGCATCATCACCCTATGCCATTGATGTTTTAAACAGAGCTGGATAAAAAGAGAGGTAATCTTCAATGGCCAATTTCTCCTGCCAGTGAAAAAAAAGGATTTTCTCAGGAGAACTGATTGAAAGATACTTCTTTTTTCCCCCCAGTATATACTCGTAATTTTTGTGTTACTTTCATGAACACTTAATATTTGCTCAAAATGGTTCTCCATAAGACTGGATAACAGTCTTGTGGATAACACATCATTCTCTATAATAGACTGTGGAGATTCACATCGCCAATATTCCCACTCACCTACCTTCTGTGGCCCAACTGACCAGTTACATATTTACAGCTGGGACAACTTGCAAATCCAGAGTCAGACTCCCAACTTCTACTACTCTTACTCATAATGCCAATTTCTTGAAGGCAACAAGTTTGCATTAAGGGACTGATTTGAAATAGGCTCTCCCTTATACTCTCTCACCATTGTGCTGCAAATACCCAACACTGAACTCTTTACAGACATAAGGTATGCTGCAAACTCAATGTAAATTTCCATTATAACAACTTATTACAGAGGCAAAGGTCTTGCTGACTTCAGTCATTTTCATAATTACCTTCCCTTCCATCATCTAAGCAGATGTTTTTCTGTTGCAAACCTATAAGAGATGGTTAATAATGATGTTCTGGACACGACATTCTCAGCTTTCTCAGCAAACCCTAACAGTCACAACTGATCCTCCCTGTTGTGTTCTAGAGATGCTTGAAGGAAATACAGCAACACTTCAAAAAAACAACAGCAAGCCTGTCTCAAAAAGCATTGGGGTTGTATTGAGGTTTCCTACACCAAAAAACTACAGTGATCATAGCAAATATATGGTAGTGTTTTGTATTTCTCTCAAAGCAAAACCTCTTGAAGTAATATAAGAGAATTTTAACTTCTGCTGGGAATGAATGTGTACAGACATTTCCAGAACAGCTGAAAAATCTGAATAAACAAGCAATTCCATTGTATCTTGTTGAGGTCCTTGTATTGTGCTTTTGCACAATTAAATTTCATTAATCAAGAGTCATC
This sequence comes from Anseranas semipalmata, assembly GCA_013399115.1. NCBI lineage: Eukaryota > Metazoa > Chordata > Aves > Anseriformes > Anseranatidae > Anseranas > Anseranas semipalmata. Next base: position 291,323 of record VXAA01004977.1, on the reverse strand, counting down.
TCCCATAAAAATGGCTGTCTAAAAGCACAGTGTCAAGCCTAAGCTGTTTTTCTAAGACCCCTTCAGTAGCCAGTGAGGCTTGATAAGCAGAGCATAATTTACTGTTTTAACATGGGATGATATATACCCCAGGAATGTCTCCCCATTGATTACAGAGAGATGGATGAACTTGGACTAAACAGATAACTTTTAGTTAAGTAAATCAGTTAAGGTCAACCATGCCAGAAGTGTGCATTCTTCTATCTTCTTCCCAAAGGAAGGAATATATAGCATGTGATCTACATTTTGGACATATACAGGTTACTTTTACAAATTTGTTTTGGCTGGGGGTTATGTTTACTCAGCTTTGCTTTCATGTTTTAATAATAAGACAGAAGAGAAATTCAAAAAATATCCTTACCTCACTGCTGCAACATTATTTTTATTATTATTTCTGCTCTTTTTTGGTATCTTAACTTTTAAGTTAATATTATGGATCTGGACTCATGATTTTTGGATGCTGGAGGTAACTATAAAAAACAGCCATTTCACATCTGGTACCCACAGGATATGGCTAAAAGCCCTAACCGGCACCAGGATGCCTGATAGAAACAAAAGAGCAGATGTAAGTTCATAGTGTTTTTACACTAGTATACTCCATGTACACGTAGTGTATTTCACTTCTTAATTAATAGTAAGCAGAGATGGGAAACATAAATACTCTTTAGTTTTTCTTTGCCTGTGACAGGTGATGTATTATTTGTTAGAACTATGTGCTGTCTTCAAAACACATCATCTGTGTTGCTGTACATTGCTCTAACAAAGGCTTTACTACCTTATAAATTCTGCCACACTCAGCAATGTATTTCTGTTTTGGCCATGGCTTTAGATACTTGCTGTCTGCAGCTAAAATCCGCAATAAAGCTGAACATTTACGCATAAATTTCATGTACAAATTAAGGTCTTCACCTGGGCCCAAGGGAAGACCACTATGAGTGCTAAGCACTCCATGTAACTCCAACCTACACCAAGGTGGACCCTGATCGGTTAAGTGAAATCTGTGTGTTAGCTCTGCTATTGCAATCCTGCTGCCTGGTTATGAGTGGCTGGCAGCTCTGTGGGAGAGTAAGAGTTAGCACGGCAGGCAAGGAACTCAAACCCAGGCAATACAAGGTCAGTTCCCTTCACCCGCACGTAACTGGCAGTGAGAACTGCAATAGCCTCTGTTCACACAGCTGGCTAAACTCACAGGCTGGAGAAGACCACACAGGAAATGTTAGACAAAGAGTTGGATGGTGTCATTGGTAGAGTAAGGCTGTTTAACCCTCTCTTGTGGAAGTTATGTCTAAATAAATCCCGAAGCTAGGGGGACTTGACAAAGAATTAAAAAATGAATAAAAGATGGTGAGGTGTTTTTGTTTTGTTTTGTTTTGTTTTGTTTTACATGTTGCAAAGGAAGGCATTGCCATTCTGATGTCTCATCCCAGTGGTGTGTAGGCACATAAGTATAAGCAGGCAATGAAACACGAATCAAAAGACATGGCTCTATCTTCCAGCAAGTGCCCTCTTCACTGAGCTCTATGGCCATGGTCCTATCTTCTGTCCCTTGTACTTTACAAGGTCATCTGGTTTAATTGGAGCAGGCAGGGAGTAGGAAGGGAAGAAGGTTAAGTTGTTCAGGAAAACTGTATTTTAGAAAGAACAAAGCAAGCTAACAAATAATGAAGCCCACCTGTTTAGGCAGAGCTTTCCTGAAGCTCTTTCAGAAAAGAACTAAGAAAAAAAATCACATTTTTCTCCAGTAACCATGAAGTGTTTGGCTATTCTGTAGTGTTATTAAGCTGTCAGCACCTGTGAGAAAAAGCCAGAATCAAATGAAGTATACAAATATCAGTTGTGTGGTTTGCATTTGATTCTCAGCAAACAGCTGTGAGTTTGGTAGATCTCCATGAGAGACAGAGAGGACCTCTTTGTTAAGGGCCAACATTTCCATTCAGTGTGTCACAAGACAGACCATGATGTCACCATTTGAACATTTTTGTAGAGCTTAAAGTATAATTTCATTGCTACATATGTACAGCTTACCCTTAGCCGGGTGATAAGCAGTTATTTCCTCCCATAAAAGTTGATAACAATTTAAGTAATATACAATTCAGTAGAAGTTTTCTTTCAAAACATTGACATTTTATTAAGAAAACTGAAAAAGGTCTGACCTGCAAAAATATTCAGCTTGGTTGCAACCATCATTGAAAATTTGCACGTGCTGGAGAAATTATTCATGTAAGTGTTTGGAGACCACTTCTAGCTGTGAGTTTTTTAATTATAGCTACCTCTTCAGTATAAAACACAGAGATATAGCATAGTTATTCATTTTCTTGGTGTTCTGCAGATACAATACATCCAGGTAGTGCCTAACTACCTGTGGTTTGAACATGAAGAACGCTCCATTCAAGAACAAAAATTACTGTTTTCATGGCCAGCTTTGAGGAAAAGAAACTGAAAAGAGACCCTGTAAACACAAACTGTTATTTCCATACCTGAATTTTTAGAGATTTGTGTTCAAAGGATATGATAGTGATGAATGGCTCAGGGCATAATCCATTGTTTCCTGAACCCTTCATTTTTCGTCTAGGACGTCTCTATCTTCCACAAGCCAGTAGGACAATGACAACATTCATAAGCATATCACATGAAGAGAATAGATCCCAGTAGTCAGTGAAATTTATCACATAACATTGTTATCTTTCTGCAGTTCTAGCAGAATATTTGCAAATAGTCCTCTTTCTTCTACTGTTTTTAAGACTTTCAATTACGAGTCTCAAACACTAGCCAAGAGAAAAGATGACGACTTCTTTAGGGTCACTCCATATTACCACTCGTGTATGGACCAGGACATTCCCCTGCTGAGCAGCTTCACTAGCTCCCTCCATCATATCCTTGTGGTCCAGCAATCACTCGTGGGAAGAAATGTCCAGACGACTTTCCAAAATGTAAGACAGGATTCCCTCAGTCCTACATGTCAGCATAGAACATGTAGGCAGTTATTGTTAGTGAGAAAGACGGAGAAATATTTAAGCTAGTTTGTAAGGGAATGTACATGTTGAAATAATCATTATTGTTTCATAACAACAATCTTCAAGTAAGATTTCATTTTCACATTTTTTTTATTTTTGTTTTTACTTAAAATAGTATTTGTGCTACTTTTGGAGTATCCCAAATGTGAATATTTTACTTGGTGCCCTTATGAGATGGAATTTTTACCTCGTCCTAAATAACATGGGGTGTACAGAGATGGAGATGAATTCTCTCAAACTGAATGCATTCATTAGCAGAAAAAAAAAAAAAAAAAAAAGGAATTTTTTCAAAACCATGTTTTTGACC
>VXAA01004977.1:251275-276831 GCA_013399115.1 Anseranas semipalmata | reverse complement strand
AAAAAAAAAAAAAATCTCAGAAAACTATTATTTTATAAACTCTTTTCCTGGCTGAACTTCCAGCAAGAAAAGTTATTTCCTAAAGTCTTGCTCCAGGGCATCTATAAAAGAATTAGAAGCCATTGTTATTAGTAGATACATATATATCTTCTCTACTATACGCCAGATCTTACCATCACTTCTCACATACTACATGGATCTTTGCCTGTTAAAAGCTGTACTAAACCCATAGATTCTTTAGAAAATGGTCTGAAGCAACAACTTCTTTCAAATTGGCTGTGAAAGTTAATATATTACTTTACTCCAGTCCTCAGATTTAATGTGAATTTATTCAAACTCATAATCTCTCATACTCTGTCACCTGTCAAGTAAGACTTTAGTTTAAGAGCATTCCAGTCATTTTAATTAGAATACCTCTCGTGAATATCTGATTTTCTCTGCTTTAAAATATTTGACTTTTCCAAGATCACTAAAGGTGTGAAAACTAGACAATTAGTCACAATATGTGCTTTCATGTCATATAGCTTTTACAATCAATGACAAAAATTTATAGATGAAGATACTACTTCTCTCAAAACAAAAACAAACAAACAAATAATGACAAGAATAACACAGAACACTACAAAAAATTGTGGTGAATGCTGAAAAAACAAGCAGCTCTCATAATGTTCAAATACCCTGTTTGGGAAAGGTTTTGTTTTTTTGATTCAATAAAAGAACTTTATATATCTATATACATACGAATGTGCAAATAACTTCTAACTATACAGTCTGTTTCATCTGTGGTGTGTTTATCTTCTGATATAGTAGTGCCTAGATTCACAACGACATTAGACACTGATGATTCATCTTCAGTGAAACAGATATAAAATACTAACTTATTCAATGAGAAACACCCTCCCTATACACCAACTAAGTACCCAGTGAAAGAGGTCTGTAATTAGTGGAGCTCCCACATACAAGAGTAATATAAATAAACAAGTAAGAAATGGTGCTGTATCAAAATTTAAATTCAGGTAAGTATCCATAATTCCCAACATATGCAGAAAAGGAAGTTACTTTCGGGATAGTTTTTTATTTTCTTTCTTATATAAAAATCTTGAATATAATGTTTCTCTACATCACCTTTATGAAGTATTTTTGGTCACTCAAAAATAGTTTAAAAAGAAAAAGAAAACTTATATCCAGCCAGACACACTTACACTTTCCAGTTTGTTATCCATAGACTTTTTCTGTTGTTGCATACAAATCTCTAATAGAAAACAGATAGATATGTTGCTAAAGCTTTTCACATGCTAACAAAAACAACTCAAGCTGCCATTACATCACTTCCTAGCAATATAAACACTTCTTATTTCCAGGATCATATTCTGGCACACTTTTTACACTAAATAGTACTGATTCTGCAAGTGAGCTCATTCATTTAATGCAGTAAGACGTAAATCAGAATTAGTAGAGTCTGAATCAGTACCTGAGTGAAACAGGCTTAAGGCTGATGATGTTGTTTAAAAGGTAAACTATTCTGACACACAGTTTTGTCTAAAAGATCTACTTCTGGACAACATCTAAACAACACTTTTCACTTGGAAACCATTCCTGAGTCTTTGCAGAACAGGTGTATTGGGAAATCACCACCTGAGAAGAGAGAAGGCTTTGCAGCCTCAAAATGTACAGAAAACCGCACTCACTAGGGGCTTGCCTGTGCATTCAGTTGAACAACTGTAATGGATGATCTATGACTAATTCACTCTATCTAAACACAGAAAATGAGACGTGGATCAGAGTCATTCTTCTACAACAGCTTTCACCCATCAGCGTGGGAATGGCTACTGTAGGTTTGACAGAAGGCCAGCCCATGCCAAATGGCTAGAGCAGGCTCTCACACTGGCAGTCCAGTATTATAATAGGAACCTTGTGAATGTTTGTTTTCCCCAATAAGTAACTCATTCAATGAAATCAGCAATTTTCTGACCACTGAAACTCTTCACAAATTCATATCTAACTTGGTATTAAGTTCTAAACAAGGGTAAGAAAGGTTTTACTCCTTATTTCCAAGTGGCGTATTAAGAACATATGTAGTTATGTTTAATTTTAAAATACTTTTAGAAGTAAAAAAAAAAAAAAAAAGCCAAATGAACAATTTCATTTCAGCCAAAGAGAATGTTTTGTTAAGCTGGAACAAAAGTGTTGAAGATCTCTGCTTTAGAAAGTAGTTGGAAACTTTTTCATTCTGGATCAGCAGAAATTACATGTTGAGTGTGTATGGGTTTATACACCTACTTGAAAAATAAGTTGTTTGCACAGCTGCGTACTAGGAGGTCTAGAAGAGCTTTGGGCAAATTCAAAGGGAGTCTCTACACCTTCACCCTGCACCATTTCTTACATCTCTGTCCAAACCTCCTCCACCACCCCTGATGCCTCAGTCTTTGCTCAAAATCTGGATCTTGCTATAGTTTGTCACATTTGAGCTATATCTGAATATTGCAAGTCCTTTCTGCCCAATGTGTGACATCTAAGTGGAGACTTTCTTATCTATCCTCTGAAAGACTGAAGTTGCTCTTTCTCTCAGTCATCCTTGTTCTTGAAAAGCTCTTCTGGTTATCCCAGATACTCCCTGAAAGCTGTCTTCCATCCACGGTGGCAGAAATTTTTGTTCCCCTAGTTTTCTTCCCAGATTGAAGCAAATTCTACCAGGGCAGTTTGACTTTGCCTGAAAGGAATATGCAAATCAGTACACAGATGCATAGTAAGTGCCTGTGGATAACTACGTAAAGATGGCCTTGTAGCATGAAGAAAAGTTAAATACTGATGTTAAGAATATAGAAGTTCTATGTTTATGTTAAAGGAAATTAATATTAAAGAAAGTTTTCTATATGTAGAAATGCCCCTTCTGAGATGCCCATGGTTAGACTTCTGTAGTGATGTATGATTTATGAAGCCATATACCAGGATAATAGAAAAGCTAAACAACCAGTTTCAGGTCTGACTGGAAATTAATTTTCAATTTGTTATTTCTATGTTATAAAGAGATTGTTAGACAGAAGCTAAACAGTTGATTTATTCCTGCAGAGAATCCAATGATAATAAAAATGCATGGATCAAACAATGTTATCCTTACCACGGCAGACAAAAATTTATTACAATTCCATATGGTCCACATGGGAGCAAATCCAGCCCCAGAAATAATGGATGGTAATGTGTACTCTACTAAAATTGCATTTTGATAAGAGTTCAGACTACAGATTGCCCAATTTAAACCCAGGAAACTAAAAACAAAATCTGTAAACAGATTTGTTTTCAATTCATTTAACACTAGCAAGAGAAGAAAATAAACTCTGTCAACTATAAATCTTCTACCCTCAAGCCCTAAGGCAGACACAAATCCAAATTCCTGACATTTAAAGCAGGCATTGACATCAGAATTGTACATATATATGAAATCAGAAAGGTACACACCACTCAGAATATTTTAGGTATGCTTACATCACTACACAAGTCCACCCTGTTTTGCTCATGGATTAAAAATTCGAGGTATACTCAAGTAAGAAAACAGAAAAATCTAGATAAATATTTGGATGATTAAAGGGTATGAACTCACAAACTTCTGTAAGTAAAAATCACTTAACGTTTTTCTTGCTGAACATCTCTAAAATCACTAATTCTTAACATCTACTTAGCATGAGGAAAGAGAGAGCAGTAGGAAATGTAAGATGGTAATACTGTAATTTATCAACTTTATTAGTGACAATGATTAATACTTGAAACTGTTAGAGGGAAATAACTAATATTAAGAGCAAGTGAGTAAATGCCAATGCGTAATGGCTTTCCATTCATTTTACTTCATTTCATCTATTCATAGTCAGTCAGAACTATGGTCTCAAACTGTCTCTAGAAACGTTTCTACCAAGCTTTTCTTTCTCCCAGAGAAAATCCACCAGAAGGAAGTCAAGAACAAAAATCTTCTTGATCATTGATTTCAGCAGTTACTAATTTGCCATGCACTACAGTGCATGTTATTCAAGTTTTCTTCCCATTCTGAAGAAGAATAGGAGAATATGCATTTGCTTACTCCAACTGGCTTTGGATAAGACAAACCTCTGAACCATTTTCTGTCTCTTTCTCCATTGGTCAGGTTAAGATAACATTCAGGAAGGAAAAGTATTGCAAAATAATTTTCACTGGATTTTATAAAAGATCTAGTAACATGATTTCTCCCATTATTCCCTCATAACACTGCTGAGAGAATATTTTCATGTAAGAAAATATGCAGTACCATGGACTTATGTCAGTAAAACACAAATTAGTCTCTACTGTAATAAATGTATAATCTTAAAGCACAGTCTCTTTGGTTACTGAAATATGAGCATGTGCTTGTACACCTGGTAGGACTGCTGAGTCAGAGCTTTCAGGAGCACTGTAATGTAGTGAAATGCGTAAACTTATAGAAGGCCTACCCTGGCTTATGTCACTTGTTTCATGTATCTGATGGTGTTGTTTAGTTGTAATGCTTGGAAAAGATCAAGTGACCTAAGAGTGAAAAGGAAGAAATCAATATGAAAATTGAAAAAATAACTTCTAGTCCACATTTAAAATGTAAAAGCCAGACCCTCCAACCCACAAAATTCTTTCAATAAATCCTTTCGTTCATCAAATATGAAGGAACAATTAGAGTCAAATATATAAAGAGAGGTATCATTATTGACAATAATTGTATTTTTTATAGATATATACAATTTATAATTTTTTTTCTCAAAATACTTAAATCATGAAGATTAATGAGAGGTACTTGTTTTGAAAGTCAGATTCCAGTGATAACTGAAATACCTACTCATCATAGTGAAAGAGCGGCTTAGTTTCTATTGATAGGCTTTGAAAGAAAGAAAGAAAGAAAGAAAGAAAGAAAGAAAGAAAGAAAGAAAGAAAGAAAGAAAGAAAGAAAGAAAAGTGGAAGAAACAGATGTTTACACATACTGATATCTGAGTGCATGCAAAAGGCCATTACCATTTAATGTTGCCTTAGCTTCCTTTGGATTGAAGTTACATACATGAAGCAAATACCATGTAACCTCAACTTCAAAGGTAACTCCAATAAAACATTTTTGTTATATCTTTCAAAAGTTAACTTACCAAATTAATTACAGTCTCAAAAACACTCTCAAAAAAAAAAAAAAAAAAAAAAAAAAAGAATGTTTCAACACAGTATTTTCCATCTCACTTAACTATTGCATTCCTATCAGCCCTATCAGCATGTGGGTCTGCTGACAGCTAACTTATGTTGTCAGCTCTGTTTCTGTACAATCTATTAACCTCATCTACTGAAAACATTCAAATAAAAACATTACCAGGCATTCTCTGAAGTTCTGATGTTGATTATTACAGTTACTAAAGAGATCAGAAAGCTACTTTGCATTAAGTTCTCTTCTCGGTAACATAATGTCCTTATGAATAATTGTATTAGAAATACATTGACAAGCATTGTGCAGCTTGATTTTCTTAATGTAAAATTGAATTAACCCCTCAATAAAGGTCCTCATATGTCCCTCATCCTACTTGGGAGACAAAAGCTCAGAGAAATGGCAACTGAGCTGTCATTCTCTGAGAGCAACAATACGTCTGATAAGAGTTGATGTTAGAGAACTTACCAGCCAGAGACCTGAACATTTATTTATTAGACAGTATATACATAATACCATAGTCCATTGTTCTATGTACCAGATTTTTAAGGGTTTTGATCTGGTTTTCATTTTCCTGAACACTGTGACAAAGCTGATTTAAAAGGAACAAAATTTGGCTACACATATGTAGATCATATGATCCAGAAACTTTTTGGAATGTGGGAAGCAAATGGTCCAAGCATGGAGCGGAGGCTGAGGGGCTTCCTGGGGGATGATTTTCCAACATGAAGATGTAGCAGCTCTTAGCTGTGAACAAAGCATCTAGAGGACTCCCTAAACCGACTTGTAAAACTCTCCAAGCTTTGATGAAATATGTCTTCCATACTTGGTATTTTGAAACATTTGTTTCAGTGCCTAGCTCTGAAGTCTGTAAACTAAATATCACTCTGTGCTCTGGAAAATATAAAATGTAAAAGCATTGAGAATAATTGGATAAGTAAGTTACTGGAAGATTCTGAATGTGGAAAAAGAGACAATATGTATGTAATTGTATCAAAGTACTATGTAATTAGAGTACACTGAGTATCTGTAATTGCTTGTCAGTGCAAAGCAGAATGATTTTCTATAATGCTGTCTGCTTTTCAAAATGAGGAACATATTTCAGCAAGAACAAATTTTCCAAACTACAAATTTCAGAATTATAGAAAAAAAAAATGGATTGCATTTCTCCATTTTAATTAGCCATTTTCCACACTTTTTTTTTTTTCAATTATCTATCCGTAAGTTAAGAACAAATAAACTTTTAAATTTCACACTAAACTGGTCACTTCAGATACAATACTGGAGTGTTACACTTCAGGTGAACAAAGGAATGTTCCTTATTCTTGCACTTACCTTAAAAAAATGCCTGGAGAAGTTAAAACAACTTCTCATTGAGAACCAGTAGACACCTGTTTCTATGTGTAGAAAATTTATTGTTTGTATTTAGAAAAAATACTTCTGTATTTCTCAGTTAGCAACAAAGTACAATGAGACTGAACAAGTGCATTTAGTCTAGATCTCTGTAGCTGGAAGCAGTCACAAATTTCCCTAGGTCAATGAGCACAAAAAATGAGTCAAACAAACCATTTTTCTCCATTATTCCTGCTAATATCTTGGGCCTGCAGGTCTGGAAATTCCTTTAATTGTGAAACAGAGAAACTTGATATTAGCCTTAAATTACACAAAAACTAACAAAGACCTGTGGCACAATGAGCTGAAAAAGAAGAAAACTGAAAAACAGAATGTTAAACCAAGTACATACAAAGGCTGGGTTACAGAAAGTTCTTGTGTGAGGTGAGTCCAGACAGGGTTTTGCATAGATCCTAAGAACCACAAGGTACCATTTCCAAAATGAAGTGTTACAAGTTAAGACAAGCAGGTGTGACAGAAACTCCAAAGTAAGAGACAATGTTGGCGCCCTTGTTGGCAAAGTTTAAGAACAGCTGAATTTGACCTAATAACACCAAAACACAGAGCACTGATGAGCATCCAGTTGTGAAATGTTTACCAATACACAGAAACTAGAACTAATCAAAAGAGTTTTTTGATAATTCCATTTTTAACAATGAGCACTTCCAGAATACACAATGTACCCATAAGGGCATACTTAAGACCCTGTCCCATGCAAGTTTCATTCCAGAGCACAGATGTGGGATGGGCTGTTGTCATAAGGCATCAGACTGAGGCTTGAACTTGAAAGGAAATACGTGATACGTAGAGTCTACTCTGCCAGACTTTACAAAAGGAATGTTCTTAATTCAGGACTGAAGGATTATCCAGTTCTAAAAGCTAATATATAGTAATTAGAATTTTCTTGCCAACATATTTTCCCTATCATCAATTTTATCTTACATGAGAAAAAATGCAAATCTTTGGGGAAAATATATAAGCTTGAGAATATTGGGTCTGTTTGTTTACATTACATTGTTGGAAACTATTGGGATATATTTTGCCATTTTTTTATTGTTTCAAGATGAGGTAGTATCACATGGTTTTTGAGCAGCAAGCTTTGTGCATTTATTGAAAAGGCCTGTTTGCATAACTCTTCGTAGTATATCAGGTTTAGAGACAATTTTTCAAGAAATAAGTAAATATAAGAAGACAGAAATAGGTAAAAGAAAAAAAAAGAAAAAAAAGAAAGAAAAGATAAATTATGGCATGGGTTTATAGGGGGTAAAATACATTAGGCCATATTGATGTCTTTGTTTTGATGAAACAACTAATCTAATAAAACAGGCAATAATATAGATATCTATCTAGACTGCTAAAAAGCATCTGGTATGATTTAATATGACAAGTCATTAATTAAACTGGATATTATTAGGTCATCTGGTGAAAAATTTGTCTAATGAGGGGAACATGAAATGAGCTGAATACAAGACCTGAGTACAAGAGTGAGGGAAATGTAATGAAATACCATTGCACACAAGCAATAAAGAAAAAATAAGAATTTTTATCTATCTATTTCTAGCTAAGGAAAGTTAATATAACTGTTACTCAAAATCAAGCTGGCTTTCTGAACTTTGCCTATGAAATGTCACCATTCTTCATTGTTGGCTATCTTAATGCCATCAGCATGTCAAAAGCCAAATTAAGACTATATTGTTTAAAATTTTACTAACACTTTGATAAAGTATGTTGCTAGCTTATGCTATTTTAAAGTTATGTTACTGATTATACCAAAGCAAAGTAAATAAAAGGATAGCATTGCATAACTGTGATGAAATAAAAATCATTAGCCTGTCAGAACAAAGGCCAAGTATGGTACGACTCTTTTATTCAGACTTTTGGGGAAAGACAGGAATGTGAAACAGGAGTAAAAAGATATTGTAAAAAGGGAAACTAGAGCATGTAGTCAGGCATTAACAATGAAGATATTTCTACTAAAAAATAAAAGGAGTGTCATTTTCCATAAGCACAGTTCTGAAGCAACTTTCCAGTGGCTGTAGTAGAGGTAGAAACCTAGTTTGTTTTTAAGGTAAAACTCCTTAAATATTTTCCGTAGATACTGAGTTTAATATCTTAAAGGTCATTTGGGCATCAAATCCAGTAGCATGTTTACTAAACTATGGGAAACCACTGGGCACATAAACATATAATTATAGATGAAAGACTTTTTAGGTCATCTTGCCCCATCCTGGCCAAAGTATGACTCTTCCCTTTAATATATTCCTGAATCCTTTAGATGGGGTAAAATTTTACATAATTTAACTGATGGGTCTTCTACCACTTCCCTTAAAAGATTGATCTATATTTTTATGTCAATGTGGAGCTTAAATCATATATTTGAAATCATATATTTGAAAGTATTTGGTATAGCTAACTGATTTCCAAGTACTGGGAAGTTGGTATTCTATTATAGAATATTTCTGGCTGTACAGACTAAGTAATACTAAACAATAAACAAATGAGAAAAGCAGAAAAAAAACACACACACACACACATAATCATTTATTTAGGCATACTGATTCTGAAGAACCTTGGATCTTAAGCCCAATCCCCTATAATCAGAGGCAACCAGGCACACCAATGTTTAGTTCTTGAAAGCCACCTCATAGCTATCCTGCATTTTTCTATATACACCCTAAACCTCAATACATGTCTCAGCAAATTATAACAAGCTTACAGGCTGCAATGAAAGACTAAATGCTACAACAAGAGATAGATGAGTCGAGGATATCCTCAGTGTCCTAGGTTATTGTAGTAAGCAGTATGTTAACAAAAATTCACAGGGCTCAAGAATGAGACCTGTTCCCTTGCAATAAATAGGGCAGTCTCTAGTCCTATCTTCCAAAATTCTCAGTGAACATTTCCAGTCTAGTGTGGGACAAAAAATTACTCCTGACCCTAAATTTAATAACCAGTTTAACCATGTGCATGCATCTAGGATCCTCCAACTAAGTCTAGTGGGGGATTTCAATGCCAGTAGAATAGCATGACCTTTTATATATTGTGATTACACTGGCACAGAGGACAGAAAAGGCAAAACAGCCCAGAATCAAATTATGTAAAAGGAGTTGGAAGGAAACTTGCCCATCCACTACACATTGTCAGTGGTAGCCCCAAAGAACAGGAACTAGAAAGTACAAAGTGTTGTAGCATTTCAACTCTCCATCCAACTTAATTTCTCAGTTCTCCAGGTCTGTCATATAAATCTTTTCACAAAACCTATTAAGAGTATCTTTGTTCCTTGCCCTCAGAACAGCAGTCCAAGCCCTTTTCAGAGGCTGGAAACCTGCCATTAATTTCCAGTATAAATGCATTAACGATCCATTTAGAATTATTTGATCATGTCATTTCTGCCACTAAGGCCATCTAATACTTCACCACTTCAATGAAGCTGTTGGCTTTCTCAGTACAGTGCCAGCTGTGACATCCACAAGTGTTTTCAGCATACACCTTACTACTTATTCCTTTTCCCAGAGGGAAATCCAGTCCTCAAAAGTGATGGAAGCACATACTTCCCTAGAAGAAGAGAGGACCAAGGAATTTGTTCAAACAGGAAGCCTCTGCACAAAAGGCAATATAGGAAAAGATCCTATGCTGCACCAGCATGGTGGACAGGAGGAACGGTTGTTTGTACCACTTTCTATTTTCTCTCTATCTCTCAATCATTTTGAATTGTCTCTTTTTAAAGGAGTTTCTGGGTCTTCTTTGCAATTTTGAGTTATAATAAGCTTTAGAACTGGAAGACTCTGTTGGTTTTAGCGTGCTTAAAAATACTTAAAAACTCTGGTCTGTTCAGGATCCTGTCACACTTCAAGTGATGAAAATTTGGCTTTCTAAATTCTCCAGCCTTACTAATAAAGTTTGTCTTACAGTGTTACGTGAAGTAGATCAGATCGTGATCACCTTATCCAGACCAATTTTCTATGACATATTTTTCTTCAGAATCAGTGTTATTCATCAATTCTAGTTCCTAAATAGCACCATCTTTTGGCTCTGAATCTATTTTCTACTGTGACCATATATGATATCTGCCATTTTTCATGGCATATATTTCCCCATATATCTTTTGGAAAAAAATCTTCCATAGTCATACAAGTCCATTTGTATTTACTTTCCCTGTAATCTCATAGAGGTAATTATCCACAACCAAGTATGATTGTGGGTGTCTAACACAGCATAACCAAGTTATTTACATAAGATTTTTCTTCATCATTCTTCTTTACAGTGATTTTCACTCCACAAAGATTGTTTTATCAAATGCCATGACTTGTCTTTGCAGTTAACTCTTTCACTAACACAATACCTTGACTCTTTGCCTCTGCTCTTGCTCTGCTTTCTTTAAAAGGCTTAAAACCTTCATTTCCTATGCTAATGCTTCTCAGTCAGGACTCGTGTTTCAACATACTCCTGTTAGCCCTGTAACCTCCAGCTCCATTTCTTCAGTGCCATCTCCTCCACTTTACCTGCAAGGCATTTCTGTGTTCTGGTAGCATTTAGCCACCTCAGGATAAAAGATGCAGCTAATTTCCTGGCTCTGGCTTTTCCCTCAGTTCACTTAGGTGTTTCTTTACCATCTTTACTTCTTCATCTACTGCTCTGTCATCCCTTTATACATTTGTGTAACAAGGAGTTTTTACAGGTGTCTCCTGACATTCACCCTTAATCTTCTAGTTTAAAGTTCATTTTGTTGTCCTCTGTAAAGCTATTTCTTGGCTATTCAGGTTCTACTAAGAATATTTTCTTCTGCCTTGAAGAAAATACTTCATCACATTTTAGAAAATAGCTGCACATGTATGTTTCCTACAGAAAAAGATATTCCCAAATCTTCTCAATAGGACTATTCCCTGAGTCATCTGTGTACATGTAAGAATGCTTCACATATTCATCCCTCTGTCCTCCCATAGATCAGTCAAGTCCTCATTCTTTAGACACTTCTGCTCACTAGAATTAGTCATCCAGGTCTTCTTTACTACTCCCAGTATAACTCTCTTGAACCTCTAGTTGCTATATGGATCTGTTTTCTAGAGCTTCTTATAGACTTCTATGTTCTTGTACCTACGCCCACAGTAAAGTAGACCTACTTATGGTGAGGGTGTATTTTCTGGTCTTCTGTCTGGACATTATTTTGGTATATCTCAAGGACTTGAACACCATTCCTTAATGAATTCCATTATTTCTCTTTGCACTGCTTGTCCTTCTGTATTTGGAAGATAATCCATCATCTGATGCTGCTTGCTTTAACCTCTAACCCAGCAAATATACATCTTCATTCCATTAACTCTTTTGTTGAGCTCTCCCAGTAGCTATCTGCCACACAGACTTGTTTTCACAGATGTGATTTCCAGCTTTACAGTTTTATGCTCAATCTCAGAGGGTTTTTTTTGTTTTGTTTTGTTTTTTTTCTCCATCATATCCCTGAAGTCCTGTACAGAGATCTTTGTTGCTTTCTGTTGAATTGACAATCGTCTGAGATTCTTACATCTTATCACCTTCATTTCCTGAAACAAATCTTATATTCCACATACTGCTGTCCTGGTTGCCTTTTCTGTCTTCCTAAAACTCATCAGAAACAAAGCAAAACAAAAGTCTGTGTATTTGCCTCTGCAGGTTCCCATTTCTGTATCCTGTCATGTTTGCTGTCTTTCTGCTTCTTTCACTTTTACAGCTTTCTGCCTCAGGTGGTGGTTTTCTGTTACAACTGTTTTGTCAGCAAATCCACATTAAGATTTTTTTTTTTACATGGTTTGTTTTCCTAATCAAATCTCAAATGCAGTTGCACAAAAAGCACTGGCAAAGCAGAGGAGCTGAAGGGGTTTTCCAGGACTAAGAGATTTGAGGAAGTTGGTCTTAAATTGACTTCATCATCAGTAAAATAGCAACATTTTTCTAGACCATTCTTCCAGCACAAACCTGCAGAGAATTAGCCTGTAGGAGAAGCAAGAACTACTGAGCTGTTCTTTGAAGGACAAGCATCCAAAAGACTGAGCAAGCCAGGTCTGGTTTCTGCAAGAGTAGGGTTTCCATTGTTGAGCTGGGGCTAAACTGCCTTTAGAGTTTGTACTTTATGTCCACCAAGTTTTGAAAATCTAACAGACTTGGTACAAAAAAGGTATCTTTGCTTGTCTATAGGGAGATCAGTTCTTTATTCATATCAGTCTCCAGAAAACGATAGTTCATTATGGCACAGAAAGCTCGTGAGAGGTCCTAAGCTTTACTTGCCTAATGATAAGATACACCTGTTCCCAGATATTCTCATCCTCACACCAACCATATAACTCCCTACCTATTTCTTTGTGTTTGCTAGAGAGGAACTTCAAATGTCGAGCTTAGGCTTCATTGTTTTATTGATTTGTTTGAAATTACATTGCTACTATTTTTTCAGGGAAATGACAGACATACAGAAATGTATTCATTATAATACTGGTATTTCGTGGAAATGAAGATTATAGTATCTAGTCAGCATGATGCACACATGCACACTGATTGATAGATTTTTCAAGACAGAGACCATATGATCTTCCCATACAATGCCTACAGATTTTTAATTCAGACTTGAAGGAGACACACAGTAGTCAGTATTTTCCAATGGATCACTTTCCACACTTTGGAAATACTAGCATACTCTTAGCCAAATCATGACTAGACCTGCTCTCCATCTAACCTTCCCTGTCTGACTCCTCATCACAAGTAATCCCCCCTTATGACACCCTGTGACTCTCTCCCATAAAGACCACGTGGTTCCAACCCCCTGCCATGGTCAGGGACACCTCCCACTAGACCAGGTTGCCCCAAACCCCATCCAACCTGGACTTAAACTCTTCCAGGGAGGGGGCAGCCACATTTTGTCTGAGCAGCCTGTTCCAGTGCCTCACCACCCTTATAATAAAGAATTTCTACCTAATGTGTAATCTAAATCTACCCTTTTTTAGTTTAAAACCATTACCCCTTGCCTTAGAACCACAATCCCTGATAAAGTTCCTTCTCCACACTTGTCATAGGCTCCTTTTACGTACTGAAAGGCTGCTATAAAAGTCTCCCCAGAGCCTTCTCTTCTCTTCTCTAGGCTAAAATTCTTCTCTGTTTTATCCCTTTATGAACTGTAAATAATTGCAAGCTTCATAAATTGAGTTAATATTCTCTGAAATTAAAAAGGATAGTGTTTACGCCCCAAACTGTCAATTTAGGCTTTCTACTCAACCAGGAAAACATCACCACTGTAGTTTGTCTCTAAACCTTGTTGCAAATCTTCTGTACAACCATTGCATCTAGAGCTTAAAAGCCTATTTCTCATCTAGACAGGGGTCCATTTCTACCATTCTGGTAATGTTGCTTTAGTTCTTTTTTGCTTTGCTTGTTTTTAGTAGAAACATCCTTTTTTTCCCCAAAGCAATATATTTGGTATTTTTCAAAATTATTAAAAATTGTTCATTTCAGTGTGGTCTGGCTCATTCGTGTTGCAATTACTTGTTAAGTAAATAAATGCCAAGCCTGCATTATTTCAAATTATGTAGCTGTGCAGTTCCAGCACAGTATATATTTTTTTATTGCTGTTGCAGAAGAGCATGCCACCACATTTGTAAAAAAAAAATAATGATGATTAGAGTATACATATATGTCTACTTGTGTGAGATTTCCACTTCGGTCATACTGCATTATTACCTTCTTCTCAAAAAAAGGAAGCATAGTGAAGTTTTTTTGCCAGGAATCTAGCCCACCTCCATATGATTGTTCTGACAACACTTTTTTTTTTTTTTTTTTTTTTTTACATTTACTGATATTTCCTTCTTTAGAATGATAAATGTAAATTAGGCCTGAGTCTGCAAGGAAGTTAGCCTCTCAAACTCTGGTATATTCAATGTAAATCGGGGCTATCTTTTGGGGAATGTGAACTGGTCCTTGGATACTCCTCTCTAATTGCACACTGCTGTGTTCTCTCTGTGAATTTAATAACATGGATTCCTGAACATAGATTGATGTTTTTACAAAATCATACAAGTAACTCACATGGTAATTTTACATAATAACAAGACTCCTTAAACTCCTTAAAAAATATATAGATAGATAGATATTTCCATCACTCCGTATTTTGGGAAAACAGAACAGAAGAGCTAGCAAGTTGGCTTTTGTTAAGTGATATTCTCTGCAAAATTAAACATGACATTTGGGTACATTTTTAATGACCAATGCAAGAAAAAAAATCTGAAAAGTGAGAGAAAGAAACCTGCTAAGAAAGAAACAAAATCTTTACTTCATTACTGTTGCGAAGAAAACGAGACGCCACGATACATTCAATATGAATGCCACTGATCGTCCGATCTTTATTGTGCACAGCTACATTTTATAAGCACAGAAGCGTGTGATGCTAGTGACAACAAACTTAGCAAGATGCATTTTGACATTTCTTAATTGCATTGATATATTTGTTTATCAAATACAAAGCGCGTAGCGTATCTCTTGTTATAATCTCGCAAACAGTCCAACAACAGTAATTAGGAACCATTCGTCCTTCCAGAGAACTTTCCATATCCTGTTTTATCTCCTGTGATTATGGTTTCATCTGCAGTAATTGTCCAGATTGTCCAGGTGTCATCCTTGAACCTTGTTCTTTACTTCTTCTCCAGATGTCCTTCAAGCGTTTCCTTCAGGCATGTTGTTTGCTTCAGTTTATTTCAGGCATGCAAACCCCACACATTACTTCAAGAAAGAAAATGGAGAAAGGCAACCTTTTCAATATCTCAAAGGAAAAGTCAGTTATACATATTGTTAAGTTATCTTTTTCTCATTTTGTGGCCACAAAGGTGCATCATCATCCTACACTTAATTGATTTCTTATATTTTTTCTTCATGTTTCCACCCTATTGAGGTAGCACATTTCCTTCATGACTTCAGCCTACAGAAAAGACAGGTATATAGATATCATGGTTGCAAAAATTTCAGGAAATGACTGTTAAGGAGGGGCTATACCAACTCAAGGACAGCTGGACATACTTAACCATAGGATGGCTTACCAATTTTTAATACATGTTCTAATCCAAGAACTAGAAGGCATCACAAGTGATTATCTGGAGAAATACTCAAAAGAAAAACAAAAGAGGTTCTACTTTATAAAATGCATAGTTTAAGCATGTGACTTTTTACCACAGAACTTTTAAAATGCTAAAAGTTTACATGTGTTCAAAAAGTAAATTAGCAGAAGACAAACATACCACATTTAATACAAACTTTTCTAGCTTAAGGAGTCCTACTGCCACAAATCACTTGAACAGTTTAACAAATAAAAGCATGAATACTGGAACTGGTTGCCCAGAGAAGCTGTAGATGTCCCATCCCTGGAAGTGTTTAAATCCAGGTTGGATGGGGCTTTAAGCAACCTGGTCTAGTGGGAGGTGTCCCTGTCCATGGCAGGGGGCTGGAATTAGATGATCTTTAAGGTCCCTTCCAACCCAAACCTTTCTGTGATTCTATGATTCCATGGATTCTGCTGTACAGAAAGCTGAAATCTATAGATACAGGATCAACTTTAAAAGTCAAAACTAGCAAGATTAAACAGCATGCTCATAAACAACATCTGAACAGACAGACAGGCTTACCAATGATTAGTCAGTGTTTATTTCTTAACAATAACATCAGCAATTAAATCAGTCCATCTCAGTAGAAGCCAAATCTGTTACAGCACTCATGATCTACAACAGAAGTATTGTCAATCAGTAGGAAATTGCTGGAAAGAAAAAAAAAGAGTTAGCTATTAACACTCACAGAAGCTCTTCTATACAAAACCCAGTAAGAATTCACAGAGTTGTGTGCAATATAAAAAGTACCTTTATCTGTGTGCAGTAAACATCTATCTTGCCAAATAAGAAGGACTTTCTTGAATTGTTTACATTGTATTTATCTAGCAAAGTCTAACTTGTCCAAGTAAGGACTGAACACTGGACGAGTAAACCTCTTGGTCTGAGCTGATATTGTATGTTCTTACTAGCATAAGAATTAAATTTGAATTTGCTTAGGACTTCCATGAAGTTATTCCAAAAATATTAAAATTCTACCCAAAGACTGCACTGAGTAAGAAATAAATAGCAAGATTACCAGCAAGTGATTGGTTGACCCTTCAGGACTCCAGTAGTTATACGTTTAAATTGTGCAGATAGGAATCCAGTGTGGTTTCCAATCCACTAATAAAAATAATAGATGTTTCCACATATCTTTTTAGAGGTTTTCTTACCACAGTTCCCCTCTTTCATCATAGTCACAGTGCTTTCCCCAGAATTGAGCTGGTATTCCTACACTGAGTGTGATGGGACTTGTTTTACATTGTTTGCTAGCTTCCTGAGATAAAGTATTTCTTTCTCTTTTCCTGACACGGGCACTCTTTGTAACTAACTCAAAGTTGAGTAAACATTTAAGGAGAGGGACTTCCCATGTCCTGCAAAGCAATAGCAAGTGTTTGCCGGCCATTCTGTGAGGCAGCAGAGCATGTGTTAGCTAGCATACATCACACGAAATTGGACATCAATTACAGCAAGAAGTTAGCTAAGCTCCTGGGGATGTTCCAAACACAATGTGAACAGTAAGTGATTTCCCAGCACATTTTGGTAAGAACTGAGTGCACTGGAAGACCAGTTTATGGAGTCTTGTATTGCCGTTATTGTGACTATAATTTTTGGTGGTTCAAAAAATGCTGCTTGGGTACAGTTCTTAAACCCTACAAACTCTTTAACTTTCACAGGGAAGGTACAGTATTTCAATAGACATAAAAGCTCTTCTACAAAGTTAATGTCATTATTTAATGTAGGGAGAATGATTCATTTTATAAAACATTTAATGTTTATTCATTTTATATGAATATTTATTATTATATTACAGATGACTCCAAAATTGCACTGGATTCTACTACTTGACTTGCAAATTAAAAAAAATAAAATTGCGTATAATTTTATCATCAAAATTATGTATTATTAACGTATGTCTTAGGTGCTCACTGTGGGCTGAAAGTCAAACACTGTTGTAAAGATGTTCAAATAAGCACATCTCCCAGGAAGTCAAGAGACCTCAGTTTTCCCAAGGCAGATCCAAGCTGTAAAGTTCATTAAGCCAGGGTTCCAAGGGGATGTGTGTGTGTGTGTTTGTGTGTGTGTGCTGGCACTGGCAATTCTTGCTTGACCTGCTTCAGACTCTGACAGAAGAGTCTCAAGTTGATACATTGACTCTGTTGTAATATAGAGCCAAATCCAAACTACTTCAAATTTTGTGGGAGAAATTCAACTCTAGCATTCCATTGCAGGCTTCTGTGCATTCATTCACCTTGAAACTATATACTGTCTCAAGTAATTAAAATATAATTTTCATACCCACAGCCATTGTGGTTTTTGTATTACTAAATTACAAATGTCCAACCAGCCCTATGCCATGATTAATGGAGTTTCTTAAACACCACACATCCCAGAGGGAACCACATAGAAATGTTATGCTGGTCTTCTCTCTTCTTCCATACTCTCAGACTTGGTGAGAACTGGTAATGCAAACCCCCTGCCCCCCATCCCCTGGTCTTAAATGTGGGCCTCTCAGTGGAAAATCATATATCATAAGATGCTGATAAACAAAGAAGCTTCAGCACATCGACAACCGTATTTGAGAAAAAAATGAACACATATAGACTAAAATGAATGCCATACATTATCAAATGCAGTATACTGGGGTCTAGCAATAAATATAACCATTACAAATAATTTAGAGCAATTCTGAGGATGAAGCAGACCTTAACAGAGATAAATAGGCACCCAAATACAAATTTCATAACAACAAAATATAAAGCAATAAGGAGAACAAGCAGATTCCACAAAAGAATCACAGGATGTCATTTTTTTCCCCCACAATCCAAAAAGAACAATTTCCATCTTGGAACTTAGACCAACAAAACAGAACCCAATAAACAGTTTGAGTCCTTTCAGACTGTGCATGATGTGCTAGATCCTGTAGAGATAAGCACTAAAGGCACAGTCAGTGGTGCAAACTGGTTTATTATGACAAGGAGGATGCCTGTGTGGTGTATGCAATGTGAAAACTGTGGGTCAGCACTTACACAGTGTTTCAGGAGTGACTGCAGCAGCTCATATTTTAAGTGCAATGAATTTCTAAAATGAGATTAGCTTCTGGCAGATTACTTGGATTGCTAAATGCTAACTCAGTGATGGTACTGAGTGTGTTTAATGTTGGGGTGCAGTCATTTAACTCAGTGTTGGGACATATGGATGGAATATAGTGTTTATTTTGTTTTATTGCATAACAAAGAATTGGAAATGTGGAAGAGAATGGTCTTCTCTAAGCAGCTTCTCTGTTTAGCTTCAAGGGCCTAATTCAGGACTTAATCTCCTTAGGTTCTATATGGTCAAAAGGAAGTCACAGATTCACAGTTATGTTAAGAGTTGTCCCATGGAGAATCTCCCTCACATGTAATACAGGGAGTTTCTAGAATCTAGCTTCCTATGTTTAGGCTAAAGTTTAGCGTAATCACAGGTGGCATTTTGGAAAAAGTGATTGGCTTATGGTTCTTACCAGGCAAATGTCAGCTCCCAAGTGGATGCAGCAGCGCAGACATCCTGGGATCCAGGGATAGTTGAACAAGAGAGGGGAAGCCTGTGCCATAGCCCTGAACTTGGACCTGAGGAGGCACCTTCTGCAATACTATATCTGCTCTGAGGACCATGGTTCAAGAAGGATGTAGATTGATGGGTGAAACTTTAGCAGCACTTAATAAGAATGATTAAATCACTGAATAATGTTCCTTCCAGAGAATGAATAAGTGACTGGATATTATGCCTTCTAGTCAAGGGAATCTGAAACTGTATTTATTTCACTTCCCCTAAAAAATTAGGAGTTGATTTGATCACAACCTGTAAAAAAACACCTCCATGGCAGCAAAATTTCAGCAATGAGCTGGGTCTTCAGCCTAGCAGACAAAAGTATAGCAAGATCCAATAGCTGGAAGCTGATGCGTGACTAATTCAGGCAAGAAATAAGGCACATGTTTTTAACAGTGAAAGATTTTTTCACTGGAACAAATTACCTCAATTTGCCGTGGATTATATCTCTCTCTGCCAGTTTCAAAATAAAGATTGAATTTTGAGTGAGTGAGAGGGGGGCAGAGAGAGAATGAGAGACAAAGATATGCTTTAGTTTAAGCACACTTTAATTTAGGGAGGCTTTATGGTGTGTGTTATAAAGGAGATCAGACAAGACGATATCAAATACTCCCTTGTAGCTTTGGGATCCAGGGTTTTATGAAGTAGACAAATTATGAATTACTATTTTTTTATTAGAATTAGAAAAAAATTATTTCCATGTAAAATATCATGATATATTCTTAGTACACTGAATGAATTGTAACATCAATGCTGCATTATACAGATAGCTACTTTTGCCAAAATAATCTTTTCTAGTTAATAAATTTTTAAAAGTACAAGGAGCTTAAGAAGGAGAAAGGCACATTCATGATGACAAGCGGGTGCCTTTGGCCTGAAAACAGCTATCTTGAATGTAACTAAAAAGTTACTGAAATTGAAGGCGGACAGACTAAACACTTTGCTTCCACAGGATCAGGCAAAAATTAACTTTTAAAGGAAAGCAAAGCCCTCACAGGCTTACTGGTGATTGGGAACACTTTTTAAGCAGTTATGCTCTTGCTACATTAGGGCTGTCAGAGATTTCTGTTTCACAGACACTAAATTTCCACCAGTTTTTCATACCTCACCAAGCTACTGGTTATTAATGATATAGAAAATTGTCAGAAGGGAGATGTTCACAGAAAGTGACGGCCCTTATGGTTAAATGGAATACAGTAGGTGTCCATGTGCACGTATGTACAGAAAGAACTCCTAGAGCCATTGAAGGCATGGCAGCATGGCCCAGGAAAGCACTGCACGCAGGTAATTGCAGGGTACCCATTCGGCTCTGCTGGGAATGAATGAGGTTTATCTCTGATATGGTTTATCTCTTTATGAGGTCTCTAAGGTTTATCTCTTCATGCCTTGCTGATCACAGCTAAACTTACCTGCTTCTGGGCAAGGTTCAGAGGTTCCCTCTCCGGTGGTGATCCCGTGCCTTGCACTGAGCTCAGAGGCATCTGAAAGTGATTCCCCAGGTGATGCTCAGCCACCAGGGTAGCAAACTCCTCCGTTTCTGCCAGAGAAAAGCCCTGGTATATTTATTCCCCCCTTCTTCACATATCAAAGTAGGGAAGCTATGATTTTTTTTTTTTTTTTTCTCCTCCAGAGTCTACTACATGACATTTTCTGTTCTGGAGCATAAGTTATTTCAGAGCTAGAAATACTTGGTCTGTCCCAGTGGATATCTAGATTCCCAGCTTTGCAGCAAGAAGTACCTATGTTTATCCCAGGCAAACTGCGAAGTACTGGTGTTCAACACTACAAAATTAAATCTTGACTGTGATGTGAGAGCGAGAGAGGGAGAGGGAAGCCAGAATTTAGAGGGAGAAGGATATTGGAAAATAAAACCAACACAAATTTAAAACCCCATAGTGTGTTCTGAAATATCTCTAAAGTAGAGTCTAATGTAAATACATGATAGGCTATGTTGTAAAAAGGTTTTATTATATTCATAACAAGGTGCTGCTGAGCACATTTTTGGCACTATATAAATAATAAATAGTGATAACAGCGCACACTCATGACTTCACCACATGTGAGTAATGTAGCCAGTACAACCTAATGCCAATAAAATCTTTATATCTCCACATGCCATCATGTATTCTCTCTACACATTATGTCAACATTTTTAAACTACTACTACAACATTGATCAGATCACTATACAACTGGATGTTTTAAAATCTCTGACATCTGGAAAATTTAAGTTCCTAAGAAAAAAAATTTTTTGAAGGCTCCAGAAAGTCAGAGAGAACTTTCTTACTGAAAAGTCAGGCTGGAAAAGGATAAGCAGAAAGCACAGGGTGACAGTGGAAAGTAAAATGGTTTCACTTGGTTTAATGTGAAAAACATAGAGAAAGCGCTTCGGTTTCTTAAAAAAATGGGACCTCTGTGATCACATTGAAAAAAATTGCAAACAGTAGGCGAAGGACAAAACCCACATGATTTTAATTTTGTAAATTATACAATGACTCAGTCAAGTAATGTTCATTAGACTTATAACAGCTTCTGCTACTCTCATGCTTTCCCTCATCTTTTCTATGTTCTTGCCTTCCAAGAAAGAGCTGAGGTATTTTAATCTATCTAAAACCGTGAGCTCTTTAGAAAATGAAAGCTGTTGGCTTTCTGTATCCTCTATTTTTTTCAGAGCACTTATATTATTGTTTCAGGTTTTAGATTTCAGACTTCTCTGTCTGAAGCAGATACTTTTTGTGGTCTGGGTTAGATTGATAAAATGGCATGTTTTCTTCAGGCTTTGTAGGCTCTTGCCCACTGAAAGCATTACTGCATATGATGGCACTTCCCATAGCAGAGTCCCTTCTCCACCTGCTAAATGTACCTTAAAAGATAGTAGCAGCCTAGAGGTATTGCTAACAGAGCAGCAGCACCACTTCCCTTGATTTCAATTCTAACCTCACTGACAGGAGAATGCACAGCCATGTTCTACATTATACATGTTTCTGTGAAAACAGATCAGCTGCTTGATCAATCTATTTCTGAAGGAAGAAAGGAAGGGAAATGAAATGTGGGCTTGAAATGGGACAATTCAAAAGTTTAGGTAATATCCTCCAAAATGTTACCTAAGGGTATAGAATTTATTAAACCAGACCAGATATGCTTCCATTATGTCTGGAACTGGGCCTCTGACATTAGCTAATATTTGCTTTTGGGGGGAAATGCAAAATCCTCATTGAAGCACCTCCTTCCTTCGGACTGACTCATCTGTTGTTTACCCATGCCTATAGATTTTAGGATCTTCAAAGCATCTTTGCCAAACAGGTGCTGGACTTTTAATAACTGGGCAAAATTATTCCATAGTTTTTGCAGCAAAGAATTAATAGTTCTCCATTAGATGTGCAATGCTGTAACATCACTGCTCCCCCAAATATCCAGCCCTGTTAGAAATTCCTAGCACATTGCCAACAATTCATCTGATAAGCAAAGGAAATTAGAACTTCATCTGGCACCTGGCTTCTAAAAACATACAGCCTGATTTTGCTCAGAAAAGAACCTCCTCCCTTTGTGTACGCAATGCTGATTTTTATGAGAAATTTTACAGAAAAATTGAGGCTACTTGTGTATATTCACAAACTAAACAGATCTAGGGAGTATTACTGGGCAATGAAACACAATCTTCTGATCTGTTAAAACAGCCCCTGACATGGGGCCAGTTCGACCTGGGCCAGTTCGTATTCTCCCCAATCCTTATGCATGATGTGGGAATTAGCATCACCAGGGACCAATTTCCCAGTTTGGATGCAACCACCCAATTTTGGATTTGAAGAGTTTTGCTTTAAGGATGTGACCAGACTGTGTCATTTGGCCACAAGGCCAGAGAACGTTTCCCAGTACTATTCAATTTACTAGCATGGACACCACCAAGGCAAGGTTTCAAAGAGATATAAGGCTTAGTAATACAATTGTCTGAGTATTTCAAAATGATAAGGGTACTGAACTCCCACTGAAATCAATGGTAAGTGGCTAATATGCTCAGGCCAGGAATCACGTGCATAGCTTTAAGCATATGCTCAAATCTCATGACTTCAGATTAAATGTGTACATAGTTGTATTTTTAGTAGTAGATCAGAGGTGTATAAACTATTTCACTAAAGTTTCTTTTAATATACTAAGTGATGAACACCAAGAGCATATTTGTCCTCCTTTCTTCACCTGTTTTCAGGTACTTTTTATCATTGTGAATGTCAGCCATTCTAGTCAAAACAGAAGACACAGATTTCCAGCCAGACCAGCTGTGAGTGTAAGCTGCTTCCTTTTAACTTCAGTGCTTGTCCACAAAATGCCAAAATCAAACACAAATATCTAGACAGAAAATGCTATCTAAAAATGAAAACAGATAAATACATGACACATCCGCCCAAAGATAAATAAACTTTAAGCTTTATCAGCATCTCAAGTGCATTTCTGTGGTAAATGCACTTGTCCTTCTTTGTAATTCTGGACCAGTCTGGCTCAGGTCTTCAGAGGCCCCAAATTCTCCATGGCTCTGGTGAGGCTCTGAATGTGTCCAAGTATTAGCATTGCTATTCAAAAGACACTTCATCTCCCAGATGCAGTATTCAGTTTCTGGTGTAGTAGGCTTAATGGAATAATAAACCAAACTATCACCAATTCAGTTTTGCAGAATACAAACCTTGCTTATCTCGTGAGAAAAACTGGCTCACTGACTTACTGCAGTCATGAAAATTTCAGGCACTCCATTTACTTCATCTGTTCTTAATAAGTCATAAATGAGTTAATTACCAAAGGGATGCAGGTGATCTAAGCATCTCCTGTAAACAGGATATAGAAATATTTAGTACATATGCCATACTTAGATGTGTGATTATTTCTTGTCCATTTTTCTTACCAGCCAGAAGATTTTTTTTTTTTTTTTAATTTGTTTCTTATGTCCTGCCTTAATCCCCAAGTGTATGACTTTTATGGTCAGGAAAGAAAAACTCTTGGATAGAAGGATTTTTTTATTATTATTCTATTTATTTATTTATTTTTATGATTGTAGAGCTTACAGAGCTAGGAAGAGAGATGGAGGACTTGCAGAAGAGAAACAGAGCTAGGGATTGCTTGTAACATTAGTGAGCCTTCTTACCCATAGGAAGAGTTGCAATATATCTGGCAAAAGGTGAGGTATTGTCATTACCTTGTCTTATTGTTTTTTGTTATGTGCTTACTTTTCCAGCAGTGTGGCTTACAGGTTATGTATGAGTCTAGGTAGCAAAATTTCTTTAAATAGCTCCAATGAAACTGATAACATTTACTTTATGTATATGGATTTACAAAGAAAAAAAGGTTAGTTAATACCATGTTGCAGGAGTGTGTTGTCTATCAGGATAACGAGCAACAAAACTTTTTAGTTGTACAATTAAGTTCTTTCATACTGGGGATAAGTTAATTATTCATTTGCATGGTAATTTATTTAATGAGTGTCATCAGCAAATTAACAATGAACATTTTTTTTTTCCATTGGAAAAAGCCTTGTTAGAAGACAAGGAGGCAGTTGCTAAGATATCTTTAAAAAAAGAACTTTGGGTCAGGAATCTGATTGAGGATAATTTCTAAACTGTGAGTAATATAGCTTTACTGGGGAAAATTTTACACAGAAATTTCAGCTCATTGTATTTCTTTTTTTTTTTTTTTTTTTAACTGATGACCTGATAAAAGAAACAATCCTGCTTGTAGCCAAGTTAATGTAAAGGTATCACTGTTCGCAAATTCACAAGATGAAACTTTACATTTTGAAAATTTACCTTAAAATTTTAAATTTAGTTGAGGTTAAATTTCAGAAGATGGTACTGCTCATGATTAGAAAGTAGACTTTTCACCCAAAGAAAGCTATTGACATATCAAGACATTAGAGGAAAATGTTCCCATGTAAATTAGGAGAAGCCACACATGAAAGTCTCCTGTGGAGGAAAGCCATTAATTGCTGCCTCTCAGCAAAGCAAGGGGAGGGAGAAGATTCTGGGAGTAGTACACAGGCAGAAGGTGACATAATATTGAAAATTTATATGAACCAAATGTCTGAATTAGATTATGTCAGCTATTTTATTTTCTTTGGCTAATTTTGATACCTTTATATCTGAATTTCAACCGTTCTAAGTGTTTTCAGCCCACATTATTACACTAAAACATTTTGAGCTGGAAAATTAGAACATTTTCCTTACAAAAGGTCAAAATAGTCTGACAACTTGTAATATATATTGAGTGTCAAGATCAACCTTTCTGCATGTTTCTGTTTTGAGTAAGTCATGTTTTCTCAGGTCAAAAAAAAA
>VXAA01004977.1:182139-251253 GCA_013399115.1 Anseranas semipalmata | reverse complement strand
AAAAGGGAAAAAAAAAAAAACCACCTAAATGCATAAGGCACATCTAAGGACTCTGAGTAATTCTTGCCCAGTTAGTGCTGTGCCTCTCATGAATAACAGATAAAAATCCACATCTAAATCTGATATAGCCAAATGTCTTGGCCACATAAAATAAAACATCTAAGTGGGTGGCACAGGCCATCAGTCCTGCAATCGCCCTCTCAAGGGGACATTCTGGGGAAGGTGACAGGGTCTCTCTGTGCATCCCATGGCTCAGTTGCAGGATAGCACTCAGCAGCCCACACAGCCAATTTGCTTCTTCCCCTACTGGATATTTGTCCAGGGAGGGCAGGGTGCAGCCCCCATTAGGTGCACACCTCTCCCTGGTGTGTCTGTGTTTGGGGAAGGGAGGATGCAGTCCCTGGCCTCCACATCTATCTGGGCTTGGATGAATTACCAGCCTGTCGTTGGGCCACTTCTTGGGTACCTTCTTGTCATTAAAAACATAGTTCACAGAGCCTTAGGCTGATTTATGTTACCTGTCGTCTTCTCTTAAAAATTCCTAGTAAAAGGAAGCCAGGAAATAACAGCAAAAGGTAGTCACTTTATGTGTATGTGTGTGTGTGTGTATATATATATATATATATATANATATATATATATATATGTATGTATTTTTTTTTTCCTGGTATATTTCTTCCAATTTTTTTCCAAACCTACACTCTCTTTTCTGAAGGTTGCAGTTTACAACCAAACTCTTTCAACCCGCCTTCCTTTACCGAAACAGCTCTTTCGATGTTAGAAAAGATCTTCCTTAGCTTTTACTCTGGATAGAGGTTTGGATAGGATCAAATGCTAGTGTGAGGAAAGGTTGATTGGAATTCTGAAGAAAAGGCAAGTTAAGCTATGTCTATTTTCCATTCCCTTCTCCTTCAGTCTATAATTGCCTCCTCCTCCATATGTTTTTTATTTTCTCCACCTCCCAATAATGCACTTAATCAAGTTTCACTGTATTACTCTCTTTATACCCTGTATTACTGAGCAGAATATGCATGTGGCCCTTTCTCATATGTCTTTCTTTAGAGATCTTCAGAAGTTAGAGCCCTGGGTGATCCTCCTTGGGAGCTGGCATGTCACAAGGACAGAAAACCCTTTGCTATTTGAGTGGTACGCCAAGTAACCATGTATTGCTGATCAGTATGTCTACAGTCGTTATTAGGCTATAAAGTCAGCTTTCCCCAGGGTGCAGTATGCCTTTGGAAACAGCCAGCCCTGCAGACCCAGGCATAGATTAGGTGCATGCTTTGAGACACAGGGGGGAAATATGACCCTGCACTGTCTCTATATATGTATACATATATGTAATGTGTCTAATTATTTGTGTATGTATATGTATGAAATACATAAAAATACATAAGCCAGAAAAATACGAAACCTGGCAAAAACACTAGGGGTCCTTCTTTGCAGTGAAGCTTTCAGCAGTGTTGAAAAGAATGGAGCCAATTTCTGAGACAAATTTAGCTTTTACTGGAAATGCCTTCTCTTGAGAAGGGGGAAGGAATGGAAAAAAAGGTGGGGGGGATAATTTATGGCTCGCTGTTTAAAACCTTCCTGGACCAACTTCACTTTTGCACTTTTTGTCACCTTTCAGCTCTGAAATGGAGCCTGGCCTAAGCAGTGTTAGGGCTCATCTATCCTCTCTTGAACTTCCCTGCTGAATTTGCAGGCATCAGCACAAAAGAACCCAAATACAGCTTGAACCTGGACCTTGGAGGGGGGTGGGGACCTGCCAAGCCTGAACTCAGTGCTCAGGCTTCAAGAACTCTGCAAGAATGTGGTCAAGAAAAGGAAAGGAGATTCATTCCTAATGAATGCAGCTTGAAATATATACTTCAAAACTTAAATGAATAGGTTTTTAGTTACAGTGTGGTGCAGAGAAAAGTAGATGTGGAACAACTGCTTACACAGACATAAAACAGTCTCTCATTCTCTCACTCTCTGGGTCCCTTAGGATGTGGTTGGGCAGATGGATACACACATGTGCAGAGGAATCCTCAACAACAACAACAAAAAAAAGCCTAGGAAGACAGACAGAGAAAAGATCTTATGTAACAAAAATGTAATGAAGTCCTCTATCAATGAGGCTGAGATTGTAACTGAACATTTGCTGGGCATGTCATTTACAACAATTACAGGTTTGTTGTTTAAAAAAATAATTTTCAGGGACATCTTTCTAGCTTTGTTCTTACAGGGATTAGTAGGCTCATTGTTTTATACCAAACTAGCTAGGAGTAAAATGCTAAAGGCTTTTAATTCATTTTAAATGCAGTAAATCTCATTAAGTTTGCAGCAGATTGTTTTCAAAGAAAGCATTTGGCAGCGGCTATTGTGACATTTTTTTTCCAGTACCCTTACTTATATTGTGTATGTTGTATCTTGTATTTCCCATAAATGTTTGTGACAAAAGAAACAAACAGCTTAGAAATACAATGCTGGATAGCAATGTATGGTCTTTACAGAATACCTATATCTATGCAGTGAAATGATATTGTGTTTGCAACTATAAAACATTGTATACAAGGCTATGAAAAGTTAAAAAGATACCATTTTCAAGAGTTCTTGAGGGAAGTTAAATGCTTGTCATTTTCCCGCTGGTTTTAAGTGGGAATTGAGGGTCTAGTTCCTTTTGGTATTTTGGGAAATCTCGTCTAATAGACTTTTAGAGAGCTGAGTTATGAATTCTGTCACAGTTACGCTGCATCTGATTAGGCTTCCTAATGAGCACAAGGTCTGTGCAGTACCACATATTTTGCTTAAGGTCTCTGAAATATCAGTAAATCCCCACTAACAGGCCTGGACTGCCAAGTACCAGGATTGCCTCAAGTCTCCTAACATATCCAGTTTCTCTCATTTCTATTACTCTGACATAGCCATAGAGTAGGAGGGAAGCAAAGACATGTGAATCTCACTCACTGCGTGGTAGCGTCAAACTTGCATTTACCACAGGTCTCCGTTTCCACCTAGAGATGCTGTTGACTGGGTAAAAGAAATCTTAAACTAATAAATTTGGCCTTTTGCCTGGGAATAGTAGACATTTGGCTGCCTGGGACACACCACACATGCAGAGAATCTATGCTTATAGGATATCTCAAACTAGTCATGTACGTGCTATGTGTAGATACATCTTACTACACCTATGCAGCTCGTGTAACAAATCTGCACGCTGTGCATCTGCTCAGCAAATGCACGTGGTCCCTGTGCATCCTGGATACATCAGATGCATAATCAGTAATGTACGCACATTAATTGTATATATCAAGGCTGTGTGAGATTGACTGAGCAGTCTGCTCAGGTCACTCTGCAGCTCCACTGGATGTGTTGCATATCTGCTGCACTGGACGCTGAGGCTACATCTATGCTAATAAATTAAATATGCTGTCCTCTGGCATTGGGTCAACTGATATGGAGTGGCCCACATCTATATTATTAAACTATCTTATCCTCCCAAATAGATCATTGGCATCCAAAGTAATCAGTGAGAACAGTTCACGGCCAATTCATCGCCAGGTCCTGAACTGTGTATGGGAGTTATTGGGAGATCATTAATTCCATTGAATCAAATCCATAACAAGGATTGTTCTAATAATTCACCAATACAGATGAACGAGTTCCCATGTCCATATCTGTGCCTTGGTCCTTTTTAATTTATGGTACAGCTTAGATGTACTAAATGGTGCACATGCATATATGTGTATGTCCTGGAAATCCCTAGAAATAATCTGACAGTTAATAAAGATGAATTAACATAGCAATAGCAAATCCCAATAATCTCCAAAATCACATGGTGTGCAGCAGCTAAACTGAGAATTAGCAGCTGCAGAAGTAAGGTCCAAGTCTCTTTCTTTAACCCTTAGACCACACAACCCATCAGCTCTCCCCATCTTCTTAGACGAATGTGAAAATCATCAAGATTCATTTCTGTCTTATGTTATTCAGATGTACAGTAATTAAGAAAGAGGCTAGCTAACTCTCTTTAACATTGCTCCTGAACATAAAAGTAGTTTCTTAAATGTCTTTTACATTAAAAAGTGTACAGAAAACCAATGGCTCCTCAGAACAACGTTCTTTGGTGTCCTTCCATTTGACCTCAAAAAAAATTCCAATGGGCTACTACAAAGGGAATGACACGTAGTTAAACACCTGATTTTGGTAATAGGATTGGGCCTCTAAATTCACCCTTCCAAAAGTTGTCTTTGGAACCAGAACTACAGTAAATTAATGTTTTAGTATTGGATTGTGGATAGATTTCAATTCCATGTGGAAAATGCTGAAAATATCCTACAAGTGGATTTTTCAACTCAGATGTATGCATATAGACTGCTACCAACTGGAACAAACATTGTGAAGTATAGGGATGTTTATAAAACCAAGGTTCTCTGTGGTCCAGCAGAATTGTTTACCAAGAGACTTCAAGTCAGTAACATCTATACTGAAAACCCACTTGTGTATTAATTATTAATTTATTTAACCTGTTGATTATTCATGTGTCTGACTGTCCACCTACCTGCAGAATTTTTGAGTTGGTGGGCCATCAGTGAATATACTTGAAAGAGATTTCAGGAGCAACTGAATATTTCAAATATTTGATGCTGGGAAATGGAAAACTGCAGTCTGCAGTTAGCCAGAACATAGTTATTTAGCAGCAGTAGTATAGCCAATGGGTATGCATGTTGTAGCCAAAATAAGAAGGTACCTGACTACAGAGCAGCTACAGCATGTTCTGTCTCTGTTCCTTATGATTCTGCCCCAGACAGCATGCTAGATGATACTGCCCAGCAGGAGCAGATACTCATGCTGGTAGCTCATGGAGCACAACAAGCTTGTAGGTGTGAAGCAGCCACTGACTTGGCGTACGGGTTGTAGTCTGACAGAAATAGCCACAATCTGCCTCACACAGGCAAGAAGCAGCACTTGGGCAGAGCTGCTCTGACTTCAAAGATTGTACACTAGCTTTTTACCTGGAGAACAGTGTCAGGACCAGGCAGGAGGCACCTGCACTGTTGTCCTAGCACCTGCACCAGGAGACACAGTCTTGAACAAGATGCCATACTGGAAAACACCCTTTGCCCTGCCTGAGCAAAGCCTTTTTAGTTTTCTTTTTCTATGCAGCACAGAGCAGGACATAGCAAGATGGGACATAACTTCAGCCGTCAGTTTTTGGGGCTGCCGTCACCATCATGAGATACCATTTATCAAATGAGTCAACATCCGGAGTTATCACTCAGGCCCTGAGGAAACTTTAGCATTAAAAAGATTTATGCCAAAGAACATACGATTTGGTTTACAATACACTGCTTTATCTGATAAAAATAAGTGCAGAGCAGTTGCCAAGAAAAGAGCAACAAGGAGCAAAAACAATGCAACAACACTGGTTTCATTTAGTTCACCTTTAAGAAGTCTGCTAAATATCTGGAAAGAATTCCCACATATGTTTATCCCAAGCATGTAAAATCCTCCTTTGTCATCACTACAGAGCCTTTGCAGGATTTACCCAGGGTTTCTTAGAGTGCTTTTCCCTCCACTAAATGTCAAGACTTCAAGTACTTCTAAACAGTTTCAAATTCCAAATAATTAACTGAATAATGAAGCTGTCTCTAATCTCATTTGTGCATGTTGTAACTCAGCCAAAAAGAGTAAAATACAGTGAGATTTCTAAGCCAAGCCTTTTGTGAGATATCACAGAGCAAAAGCATCAGAAGATTTTGGAATAAAAAGGTTGAAAACTCCTTTACATTTAGCTCATATTTTAAGACAAAAGGACTTCCTGGATAAATATAATTTACCAAATAGAGAGGGGGTTGCAACTTCAGCTATTGAAAGGATAAAACTTTTCTGCATGCATTTTGGACAAACAACCAAAAGGACAAGTAATTCTCCCTTAGGAGCTGATCAATATGAAGAGAAAAGGCACCCTGCTTGCAGCAGGGGATTTCCCAGCTGAGAACAGCTGAAGTGAGCATGCCTATGTGAGCCATGGATATAGCAATTAGTGTCTAATGCAGATTGTCAACAGCTGGCAGTGATAATGCTAGTCAAAGGTTTTATTTATAATCCTGCATCTGATATTGTCCAGTGTTCTCTCAACAACAATAAGGAGAGGTTTTGTAAACAGCCACAGTGGAAACTAAAGTTCCACTGCAATGGATTATTTTCCTTGCTTTTTGTTTCTGATCCATTTTCTACAGTTTTAATTCACTTTCTTTTACAAAATATGCCCTTCTAAAAGAAAACCCTGTAGAATGAGAGAAATTTCATTCATTTGCCATCAGCTGCCTGTCTACAGCTCATATGGACTAACACAAAAGTTAGTTTGACTCTGGCATGTGTACTGCCAACAAAAATTTAAGGCATTGGTAATCTGTCCATTATTCCTAAAATGTTCTGCTTAATGTAAAATATGTTTTCCACATTTGCACATCACATGGCATATGAGACTTAAATTTACAGTTGCTGTACTCATTATTCTGTAGGGTTAGAAATGAATAAAATATTCATCATTTCCACTAATAGATGTTGGTTTGAAGTTAATTTAATAGAATTACTGATTATAAAACCGTATGTTAGAATTAATGATGATACAAGCTCTTGCATCATAAAATAGGATAATACAACAGTCCGGTCCCGGTTTATCACATTGTAAAGAGCCAGTAAAATTCAGATTTACTCTGGGTCTGAATTCCAGTAATTATTAGGTTTCCAAATCTAGATATCCATTTGACCTTCATTTGAAACATTATAAATAACTATCAGGTCTGTTTACAGGGAACATTTCTGTTATCTTTTTCTAAGGGATCAGAATCCGTAAGCAGTTATTAGCCTGGATTATTCATAGAATCACAGAATCACTAAGGTTGGAAAAGACCTCTGAGATCATCTAGTCCAACCATCCCCCTACCACCAATACTACCCACTAAACCATGTCCCAAAGTACCACAGTATTGCAGTGAAGTGAAAAT
Organism: Anseranas semipalmata; assembly: GCA_013399115.1. Classification (NCBI taxonomy): domain Eukaryota; kingdom Metazoa; phylum Chordata; class Aves; order Anseriformes; family Anseranatidae; genus Anseranas; species Anseranas semipalmata. The sequence goes on along the minus strand of VXAA01004977.1, from coordinate 244,258 downwards.
TCATGTCGCTAAATAGCTGAATTGCATGTATTAAAATGCAGGTAATAATAGCAGTGAGTATCAGAAAAGTATACAAGAAGCTATTGAAATATAAATGTAAGCAAAGACCTGAAATATGTGAATGAATCTGCCTAAAAAAAGGAAAATCAACAAAATAAATGATTAAGATCAGACCAATATAGTCCAGAATTCCACAGAGGACAAAATTTATGGTGAATACTACATTTTTGGACCATGTCAGTATAAAAATACATTTAGACCAGAACAGCACCCAGAGCTAATTATAAATTTTGGAGAACAGGACAAATATTGAAATTATGCACAGTAGAGACCAGTGCATAAAATTTAAATTTTACGTAAACTGATATTTATGTTACCAAATTAACAAGAAAACGTCTTTATTTAGGTTTGCTTTGTTTTTGAGTCCATCACATGCCATTTAAATAGTAATGTTATCCTACCAGCATGATAATCAGAAAATGAATAGTTAAAGCAACTCCATTCCACATAATCACATTTGCTTCTAAATAACATTAATAAATCCATTCTCCCAGTTTTTTGCTCCTTTCTTCCAGTTACTATTGACCTTTTTCTCTGGGGTTAGCTGATCCATTCATACATGAAATACATTGCAAATGAGCACATGGTAACCTAGAGTGCTTCTCCCTGGCACTGCTGGGGACCATGAAGAATGTGTACAGCCTTTTTGAAAAAGACATTCCCTTTAATCACATCATCCACAGTCCTATTATCACTCTAGCTTCCTAAATTATGTTACTAGGGAGTAGCTCAGTATCTGTACAACGATATATCTGTACAAACAGATCAGGTGTCATATCCTTCTATCCTTCGTTCTCTTTAATGTCATCCCAGTAAATCCGTAAGGTACTCAGGACCACAGAAGCATTCTCTGAGTTGTTTATCAGTTGACACTGCTTTGATCCTAGTATCATCCTGAAACACTGGGAAGGGAGTAATTTCTGGAGGATCTGTTTTTTCTTTCCTAGAAGAGGCTCAGTATTGCAGAGCTGGAGGATACAGTAATTCTTGTTTTCCACAGTCATTAGGAAGGGTCAGTTTGGGGAGGATAGCCATTGCTTAGAGACTGGCTAGGCATCAGTCTACTGGTGGGAGGTTTGCAAACTGCCTTTGCATCTCCCATTTTGTTTCGTTTTCTTTCTTCTTCCTCTTTCCTTTGCTTCCTAAACTGTCTTTATCATGACCCATGAGTTTTCTTGTTCTTGTTCTTCCTATTCTCTCCCCCATTCCACTATGGGAGGGACGGGTGTGAGCAAGCAGCTGAGCAGTGCCTAACTGCCCCCAGAGTTAACCCACAGCAGATTCTTAAAATGTTCACCTCACCTAATTTCAGCTATCAGTAGATATGGTTCAGATGGCGAGGCCTAAGATTTTCTTCACATCTTGAGGGGTACCTCAAGTATCAATTGAAAGGCACAGGTAAGGACTTAGCTCACCTGTTTCACACAGTTGCCCAAGGGTGCCTTTGTCAGTCCTCTCACTGACTGCAGAGGGAACCTAGAAAATAGCTCCGGTGCTAATGGTAGTTAAATGAAGGGACCAGTGTGGAAATGGCATGGGAAAACCATTCAGAATTCACCTCACTACTTGGGCAAGTTCTGGAGTCCTAGCTCTGGATTACCAAGACAGAAATATGCACGCACTAACACATAAGTGTGTTAATAAAATGTACTGTGTTTCTCAGACAACAGTACGAGGCCAGAACTCCAGGAACAACTGTCCCACCTTCCTGTAAGGTTAGCCTACCAAAGCCACCAAAAGGGCTTTCAGTCTCTAGAATGAAAAGGGAAATCTTTTCAAAAATAAAGTGCTTAAATCTGCTGAGTGAAACAGATTAAAATCAAATGTCTGAAAACAAAGCCCTCCTCTAACCCAGCATATTTTCGCAGCATGAGACCTTTCCTCCAGCTTTGCTCTCCAGTCCAGCAACCTTCTGTAGCTTCTTCCATTGCCACAACTTTTGCAGAAGCTCCCCAGGAGCTTTGGGTGGGCTCCCTCATGCAAGCTGGCATGCAGCTGCCCCAAGGAACCCTGCGGGCTCTGGCAGTGTTGCAGACTCACTGCCTGCTGTGCCCTTGCTCTGGCAGCTTGGACTCTGGATGTTTCCCTCAGCTTTCTGTTCATTGTCAGAAAAGAGGCAGTTGCCCCATTTGCCCAGTGAATTATGCATGAACCTCTGCATCATAAGCAGATAGTCTTCTATGTCAGCCCAAAGTCATGTTATTTTATCAAAATATAATATCCCGTTCACAGTAAACTGTGAGCAGACAAATAAAACAACCTATCCATGAGAATCAGAATTACTATTCATTTTTTTCTGAGCACAAGTAGTCAGTCTGATGTGCACAGGAGGCATACAACTTCCTTTGCATGTGCAGGCCACATGAGCAGAGGATGTTCAAGGGGTTTAGCCAATGTTTCCCGGAACCTGTGCAGTCACACAGTGCTAGGCTGGCGGTGTAGGGCCACCACAGTGCATGAGGTTGCCTGAAATTTTGGACATACGAAAGTACATCTAGTGTCCCCAAATGAACAGCAGTCTGATAAAATTACCTACCCTACGAAGGCTGCCAGTCAGCCTAGGCATGTATTACCTTTCCTCAGATTACACCTTCAGAGAAATTCAAGCTGAAAAATAAATGTACTCTGGAAAACCTGGAGACTTGGTAGGCATGCCCAAGCAGAGTTCTTTGGTATCATAGCTCTCTTGTGAGCAGTACCCGGATTAGCTCACTGAAATCTTAGAGCCATGTCTACATGAGGCTCAAACACATGAGCCTCAATGTACACATGAGTCTGCAATGTAGATCAACATTTGATAGATATTGTGCAAGAAACAATAGAAGGAGGTGTGTTCCCAAACACAGTTCCCAGTTGCAAAGGGAAATAATGGAAACATGAGGTAAAATATTATTTTTGGATATTGGCAATTCATAGTATGGATTTATTTTTGGCGTTCATTTGTATTTGTTTGGCAGCTTGCTCAATTAGGACAGATAGTATTTGTTTTTTGTTTTGTATTTTTTTTCTTCTTATCACATTTTCTGGCTTTTAAGCACAAAGCAGCATGAAAGTAAAATTAGGAGTGAAAAAATTATTTCTGTATTCTAAGAACAGTTCTTTGCCTCTTATGTCTCTACCTTTCATCCTAAGATATTGCAACACACATGTATTAAAAGCTCAGCTCTATTTGTGAAAGAAAACAATCTCCTCTGCACAGGAATATCTCTTGGATGTCATTTCTGTCTCTTTTTGGTTAGAAATTGCATACATAGGAAGAAAATGGGGGACATGCTGAACTTCAAAAGAAAATCTTGGACAAAAACAACCGAACAGAAGAAAAAAAGAAAAAAAAAGAAAAAAAAAGAAAAAAAAGAAGAAGAAAAAAAACCAGTTTCTCTGGGAGTTGCTGCTGTGCCTCTGGTGCTCATCAATAACCTTCCAGAGTGATGATCTCAGTCGCATCCCTATAAGGGGGCCCAAACAGGCCAGTAAATTGAGTGCTACAAATTCGTACTGATAGCTGCATATCAGATGCTTAACTTCAAATCCAGGTTCTGAAATGGATTATCATGGTGCATATGTGCAAGGATCTCTTTCCCTGAAAAACAAAAATCAAGCTGTAAGTATCAGTAGCTAACATTCTTTGAAAAAGTCATGCTTTTTCACCTCACTTTTCTGACTCACTTCCCCAAGAAAGTGATACCATGAGCAGGTCACTGCTTTGTTCTTATATAGGCTGCTGTTGAGCCTTTCAGATATTTTTCTTACCAGAAATAATGTTGATAAAATATGTGAAATGGGGGTAAAACTTGTGCCTTCAGAATTACTATATCTAGTATTGGAGAAGAAAATAATTTGGTTGTTTTTTTTCTCTTTTTCTTTTTTTTCTCTTAGAATATAGATTGTGACCATATGCAGTGCAGCTCTTTTAATTGTTTCTGCTTTGATTTCTGTCCTTTAGACAGTTCCCATACTGGAGAGTTCCTGGAAATCATTTTGGAGTTGAATTCTTTCTGCGTAAAAAATTTTAGACTTCCTGCAGCTGTGGGATATGAGCCAGCAGACAGGAGATTTGACCTTTCTTGCCAAATCCTGCACAGTGCATGGCAGCAGAAAGACCCATAATACCATCAAAGTTTGATGTGGAGCTTTTCCACTTAAGAAACAAGGCAGCAATGAGTGTTAACCACTAGAACAGAAAAAGAAATAAAAATATCATCTGGCTATTCAGAACAGCTATGTACATAGCTTTTTCACAGTAATTTCCATGAAGCGGAAACAGTATCAGACATGGCACCCGGCCCACTTACTCCTCTGTCTGGCATGTCTCTTCTCCTTAACCACCCCATAGCCTGGATCTGGACCACACATAAGGTCTTCATCATACTGATGGTACCAGATGAACATCCCAAGCCCTTGTTCCAGACAGAGGGGAGAGGTGGTCCCAGAACAGCTCCTCCCAGAACAACCTCAGGGGAACATGCTCTGCTCTAGAGATGGGAAAATATGCTAACTGGGTCATAATGGGATATCACTTTTGTCAGCAAGGCGGAAAAAAAGCATACTTGTTATAATAAGTGAAATTCTAGCCCTAGGGAAAGTCAAGAAGAGTTTGACACTAGTTTCAGTAATGACAGGATTTCACTTGGTATCTTTATTGTCAAATTTAAAAGCTTTCTTAGGTAAATACACAAAAAGCATCACAAAGAGAATATGAACCACTTGAATCCAAATAACCTCTCATGGAGGTTATGACCATTTACTCTCTAGTTTCTGAAATACTATTTTAACAGTTGGGAAACCTGGATTTCTGTAGCTAGAACTCCCATTAGCAGACACCCCTGAACTGAAAAATTGGCACCGTGCTATTCTGCTTCTTCTGGAAATCTTATCTGGTTCCTGTTAGTTCAGGTATCTCTTCACTACATGTTGCTTTACAATAGGAGACATTCTAGGTTTCCCTAAGACATTTATTTTAAATACCATTTAAAATGCAAATCCAAATTGGACAAAGCCAAGGTCTAGGGTAGTGGTATCTAAGCTGGGTATAGGTGGCAAGCAAGTGTATGAGGAGAAGAGTATGATTTATAGGTGCAAAAAAATACATGTAAAAGGAAAACAAATCATTAGTTATTGGATCTGACTACTCCTGTAACCCTCAACAGGCAATATAGTTCCATCATGGACTTGTGACTGTGGACCTCAAATGCAGGGCTATAGTAAGGTAAGGGTGGACTAAACTTCAGTATCTGGCTGGATTGGACAAGCAGCTGGACCTTTTCTTTTATTTAATGGGACCTGCTCCAGCCACACTGCACCACAGCTCTTCCCTGCTGCTGCTGTGCCACGTCCCATGCAGTCCACCAAATCCCGTGACAGCAACAAGCAGAAGCAAACATAAATATTTGTTCTTTGCCTCCTAACAAATTTACAGTGTTTAGCTAAGGTTAAAATGCTTAGCCATATATTTTTACTGTGGCTTTGTTTTGTGGTAAATAATGCTTTTGCCCACCTAGAAATTTAAAAGTTAATTTAAGGAAGGGGAGGAAAGACAGTGGTCTAAGGTAGCTCATAATGGACAAATCACATTTCCTCAAGGAAGGAGAAAATGCAGTGAAATAATAAAATTCCTTGCCTTATAGTACAGAAGATACCACAGGATGGGCCTGTTGGGCGTCAGGAGTACCAGTGAGTCTTAGCACTTAACATTTAGCACTAAACAATTTAGCACTTAACATTTAGCACCTAAGCACTTTCCTAAAATATGCTGTTCAGTGCACTACTTTCTGAAGTGAGGTGAGTGCTAATCAAACCATTCAACATCCAAAGACAGTACCAGAATAGTTAACAGTTGTCTAGTGTTTGCTACATTTACTCAACATCTTCTACTCCTTACTGGTGCTTAAATATTATAGTCAACGGTAGTCTAGTCTGTACAATCAGTAAGGTTTTACTCTGCTGCTAACACATAGGCTTCTTCATTAGAGATGTCCAAGGGATCCACATGGGGCTGGCAAATATGGGACCTGCAGGAGATCGGTGCCCTGCCGGAGCAGCCACTGGAGGTCGGCCAGCATGCCTTGGAGCATTAAATGCCCATGCATAAGCAGTCATATGGATGTTGGAGTCTAGATATTCAGCTGACCATTGCTAAGTATCGGCCATAGGGCTAAATCAATGGAGCTATACAGGCTCCTTTCACTTTATTAACTAGACTGCCGGTGAGTTCTCAGACAGTAGTTCATGTACGGACACCTGAATAAAGCTGGAGCTGAATCCCACCCTCATAGAGCATAGTCCAGAACGATTTACTTAGACCTTTCTTGATTTTAGCCCCGCTGTAGTGCCAGAGGAGAAGTTTATCCTCTCTTCCAATTAGAAAACAAAGGCAATATTTCAGTTTTGCAGTCCGGTGCTTTTGGACACTTCAGTATTGAGTATATGAATATTGGTTTGCACCTTGGAATGACTAAAAGCAGAGCTAGCCTTAATCCCAAATGCCAGATCTGACCTCTTTCATTTGGCAAAAGTCAGGTCTCTAAATAGCCACGTCTGCTCTGAGCACATGTCCACAGACTCCATGCCCACATGCCACAGGCTGGATTCCTCCGGCCAGGACATTTGCCTGGGCTGTGCATGCAAGCTCAGCACATCCCTGCTGAGGGAATGCTGACTGCCATGACCAAACCTTTGCTCCATTCCCTCTTGCTGTCTGAGCTATATCCTGACATCTCCTTGTATGTAATTAACTTTCTCAGCTACAGCGTTAGCCAGCTGCAGGATTTTTACCCAATGACACATTTACTCTCCTGCCAAAAAGGCTTGCGTTTTCCTTTTTTTTTTTTTTTTTGGTTTTGTTGTGTTTTGTTTTGTTTTGTTTTGTTTCTGTGTAACAAAGACAGTCAAACATGTTAGCCTTTCTTTAGGGATTCCTGTACTCTGGGCAACTGTACCATCTGCAGATCCTTCTCAGAAAGAATTCTCAAAACCAAGCAATCTCAATTACACATGTTTTTACTTTTGTAGCTGTGCAAGACAAACTTCCCAGCTTTTGGTGTTCCTGGCCCATGGCCATGGTCCACATTTTTCTGCAAGTGCTCTCCTAAGCTGTGGGTCATACAGCTAGTTTAGATGGACTCACACTTCCTCTGCCACAGGCAACTTCCCCAGCATTGTTTAAAAATCTCCCTAGCATAGACATTGATAATGCAAACAGTTGGGAATCAAATGCATAGTTTTACAGAGAAGCACCAAGGCATATGATTCTATTGGCAGAGCTATGCAGCACTCTCTTTTTATTTAGATTTCAGGCTTCAGTTGCCTCAGATGAACTAACTGCTACTAAAACCCCCCAAGTGACATGTATATATGAACAAAGCAGTCTAAGGTACTTCAGTGCATTATAGTTCTTTGAGAGATGTTGATACACACATAGGTAGGCAGGCAGAGAGACTGAGACCTGTAAGCCTGGGACCTGTGATGAAAGTAGATCTGAAGTACAAGGGAGCTGTGCTCACCGTCCTCCTTGGCATCTTTCATGTGGAACATGACCCACAGGTACAATTTGTCGAAAGGTTCTGACTTCAAACCTGCAAAGTACTTAGTTACAAACATTTGGTATGAACATCATTTTCCAAAGAACATTTAAAAAAATAGAATATTTCATTAGAGAAGTTATATATTCACTCTTGTGTTCTTTGCCAGCTACTTGCAAGATAAACCTACACAATATGAGCAGCATTTAAAATTACCAATTGTGCTTTAGCCTTTTCTGGTAGCTTGCATATATATTGCAATCCATGACAACTAAGAAACTCAGAGAAAATGGTATAGTGCATGTGACAGAATTTTTGCAGTGTTGGGAGGACAGAACTTCTATGACAAGAAGCAATTTGTTTAACCTGTAACAACAAGCATTTCAAAAGAAACATGATGTGTCCTTGAGTGCTTCTTGCATAAGGATTGGAAACAGCAAAAGGAGCTACACAGCAGAAATGTGGTACAGCTTTGAATGTGGAAAATCCTGTTGTGAATCAGAAGGGTGGTAGGTCCAGACATAGGCTTCTTCAGTTCTTTCACATGGGGCGGTCTCTGTGGGTGAACTCATCAAAAGTTTTTAGCAGCTCTGAGCATTTCACACACACCAGGACAGAACATTTTTGAGACAGTTAGGGTGTGTTTTTTTTTTTCTAATTGTTTTCAAGGGCCGATACAGAGATTCTAAAATGACAGACAGCTGCAATTTACAAGATTAAGCCTGATTTATTCCTCAAAGTCAGATTTTTTTCCCCTACAACACAGAAGCTATCACTGATGGGGCAACCCATGGTGGCGATATACTCCAATGAATGTGCTCTAGATAATTTAACACAGAGCATAATTGACTGTACTGTTGGGCACTATAACATTCTTTCTGTTTTTGCAGACTTGTCAGGAAAAATGTTTTAAAACTGTTTCTCAATTCATCATCTACTCTGAAGTTCAGCTATGTAAAAATGACATTTTTCTACTCAAGAGACCTGCTCTTTCCCTCTTATCAGCATCTGATGACCTAAACTCAGTGCTTAAAAAAAAAAAAAAAAAAAAAGTTTCTTTTCTCTATTCCAGTCCACACTATATAATCTCTTCAGTAGGATTTTACCTGAACTGTGATTCCAGAATCTTTGCTGCTAAGTCTGGAGCCAGAAAGATCCTAGCCGGTCTTTAGATTTTGTGATGAGTTTTGCAAGGTTAAAAGAGACACTCTTTTACTCATGATCTGAAAAGATTTCATTTGGAACTCATGAAAGACAATAAACACATCCACAATTTAAAGAGACTTTCAGACAGAATATTCAAACCATTCTAATGTCCTGCTGCCACAAATTTCTTAATCTTTCTAAAAGGACACTTCTGGTCATTTATCTTTAATGCTCATGCAGAACCTTTGTCAGGACTTAACGCTATCTTCTGCCAGCTGAACATAAAAAAAGGATGAAACCTGCAATGCACTTATCCTTCTTTAACTTGCAATCACACTCAGCATTTTGGGAGGTTAGAGAATGCTTGTAGTATTCCTGTAATTATCTCTGTGAAGTTAGCAGCAGTCTGGACCAAAAGGCAGAAGATAATCAAATCTATCTACATAATAAAATAAATAAATCTAAATAAATAATAAAATCTATCTAAAAGAGTTAAATACAACTCTTCTTCAAAATATCAATATAGTGTCTGTACAAATCTGGTCAGCCAGATTATAGTCCAGCAGAGCTAATACAATTTACCCAAATATTTCCAAAGTTCCTGGTAAGTTTTTATTAAGACCTCCTCAGACTTGTCTCTCTTCCAGCCTTTCAGTTCCAACTTTCAAGCCCCAGCTATTTTTAGAAGACTCTCAGTGGAATGTGGTTTTCTTTTCATTATTTAGAAGGCCTCCTTTACATGGCTTCCCTGTTACAGAATTGATAATTCTCCATCTTAATGAAGTGCAGAAGTACTTCTCACTGAGGAGATAATATTCTGTTGATAGATTTACAGTAACTGAAGAAAACCATACATTGTCCACTGCAAAGCCACCCACACAACTCCAGATGCTTAATCCTTTCTTTAGAACAACAACAAAGGAAAACCAGGTGACCTGATGTTTTTCTCAAGCAGGTCATCTACTTCTTAACCTCTCTAAGAGGAAAGCCACTCTGGTAGAATGGGTTATAGACAGGCCTATACATTATTAGTCCAGTTTAAGTCTCATGTCTGGGAACATAAGTAACTCCTAGCTGTTGCACAGTCCTTGTGCAGCCCATGCGCACACAGAGTATAATTCCTTCCCAGTGAATAAATTCCTTTTAAATCACTCCCTTTTTTCATGACCATGTTACAGCCTATAAGACAAAGTAGGAAAATTATGACTATTATAGACATTGCCCAAAGCCAATTAAGTCCCTGGGCTTTACCTACCTATCCCTTTGGGTAATGATTAATGCCCCTGCACAGTGGCACAACCACTTACACCAGCTGAGCTGGTACTTTTCCCATCTTACTTCAGTACCACAAAGAGAAACCACTACAGTTGCTTCTCCATGATGCAGCAGAGAGGTGAATTATCCCACAGTATCCTCTCTGACACATTGATCCCCATATTTTGGGGATTCCTCACCTTGTTAAAAGCAGTGTGGGAGGCCCATGCAGCTCACTCCAGTTCGTTAGGTAAGGCTGATGGTGCTGGCAGAGATAAGGAGCGGTGGAACAGTGCTAAGGAGCATTTGTCCTGCAGTGCAGCACTGCCTTCATGTTTATTTCACACTCTACTCCAAAACCAAGCAAAACTATAGTATCACAGTCATCAGCAGTAAGCAATGATTATGGATTATAGACAGTAATTTCTGTACTAATTGAGACAAAAATTCCCAGGGTAGGTACTTTTTTTTTTTCTCTTTTTCTCTTCCTGAAATTCATGGTTCCACCCTATGCCCGACCCATGTATACCACATTATTTTGGGCTTCAGCTAAGCTCTTTCTTCTTCCTCTCCATCCTCACTTCTACCTGGTTTAGAAATTGGGCTCATCCTATAATAAGTGCAGGGGGGCAGTCACTGTTAGTAAAATCACTTTGGACCTTAATCATCACTGCATTCCAAAGAATTCTGCAATTCCATCAACAAGCAAAACAATAAAGTACAGAAAGAGAAGAATGAGTCTATCAGACAGAAGGACCTAGTTCTTCTATCACTATTGCATAAACTTAATCAGATGTGACCAAATTTTTCAGTTGAGTTTTCATTGCCAAGGAAACCTTGATAGATAATTTTGACCCAGACGAAACAATTACAGAATTGTCTGAACTATAAATATTCCTGTTTCTTTCGTCTGCCTTGGCTTGCATTTCTTGTTCTTCTACTTAAGCAATACTATTTCATTCTGAAAAGTTCAAAGAGTGAATTAAAAAAAATTAGTAAATAAAACAAATATAAGACAGATACATAACAGAACCCTATTATGGTTTATCTAACCCTCACTAGTCATGAGAAAGGAGTTCTCAAGTCTTACAAAGGTTATACTCCCTGGGTAGATTTCCAAAGATTATAAAAATTGAGACTATAGCCTTGAAATGAATTAATGGATAGTGTTGTGCAATCCCCTCACATTATGATGTGTTTGTATGCTTTTGAAGCAACTTGGGAGGTTACTGAGTACAAGTGCATAGTACATTCTCCACATAATTTTAATCCCCTTGAGACAAGAAGATGATGCAAAAAAGCTCTCAGCATGTCCTGGTAAATGATAGCAGAGATTTTCAAAGGAGGAGAACATACTGCTCCAGGGCTCCCCAGCAACCCAGACATGCCATTCTTCTCTACCCAGTGCTGAGGACTAGTTAAGTTACAAGATGTATCTGCAGAGGGTAGCCATTCCCCCATTTCCAGAAAGTTTATTAAAGTACTTCCATAGTGGTTGATCTAGCTGTCAGATCCTCAAGGGCATCTTCTTGTAATAACTCTGGATATCCAAATCATGCTGCTCTTGGAAGCAAGACTGGTTTCATGATCAAGCTCTCCAAGAGCTGACTTCTGCTCTAGTGCAGAAGAGAATATCTCAGGCTAAACACTGTGGAGGTGATCTTTTATTTGATAAGAAAATGAGAGCTAGTCTAAAAAGTATGGTAAATCAGACCATAGAACTCTGGCAAACAACCATTTTCCTGTCTGCATAGTAGAGAATACAGCTGAAACTGGGTTTGTAAACTCAAAAGTATCTTTTGTTTGTACCACATCTGTTGCCGTTGTGTTTTTATACACCTTTTCAGAAACTTAACCAGTGAAGAATGCTGAGCAAATTATATTGATTCCAATACTTATACATCTCATATATATATACAATTACAATGTCCTAACTTCAATACACATTCTCTTCATTTAAATAATGTAAATAGCACTAATTGTTTATGAAATGTTATGAAATAACATGGGTGCATCTATGTGTGCATGTCCCATAAAGTTCATGAATGTGTGAAGTACCTGAAATTCATCTATTGGCGTGAAAATGAAAACCATGTGTGGCTGTGTATCTATGACTTTTGCAAGCATGTGTAGCTGACTCCACTTTCCATTTAAATCTAACTTTATTTGAAAAAATAAAAATCAGTGTCCTTTTCCTGCAACTGTGACTTTGGGCATCTAGTGAAAGATTTAAATATTTCCTAATTACTATTATTCACTTATTTCACTCCCCAGAGGGCCACGAGGATGATCAGAGGGCTGATCCTCTCCAGACAGGTTGAGAGAGTTGGGGTTGTTCAGTCTGGAGTAGAGAAGGCTCCATGGAGACCTGATAGCAGCCTTCCAGCGCTTAAAGGGGCCTACAAGGAAGAAGGGGGAAGGGACTTTTTATCAGGGATAAAGTATAGCAATAGGACAAGAGGTAATGGTCTTAAACTAAAAGAGGGTAGATTTAGATTAGACATTAGGTAGAAATTCTTTACTCAGAGCATGGTGAGGCACTGGAACAGGTTGCCCAGAGAAGTAGTGGATGCCCCATCCCTGGAAGTGTTCAAGGCCAGGTTGGACAGGACTTTGAGGCAACCTGATCTAGTGGAAGGTTTCCCTGCCCATGGCAGGGGGGGTTGGAATTAGATGATCTTCAAGGTCCCTTCCAACCCAAACCATTCTATGAGTCTATGATTTTGATTTCTAAATACTATCAAAAAACTACACTTAGCAGGTATTTGAAGACACTTATCCCTAACAGGCTTCTCCTGTTATCCCTGTTAGGCTTATCCCCTAACTGATTCTTCAGTCCCTACAACCCCAACTCTACCCCAACCTGCAAAGATATTTGGTTACAAGTTTATCATCTAGGGCCATGCTATTTATCTGCCAATGCTCATGTTAAGCACTTTTCTTGACATATCAAAAGGAAACTATAAATGATGAGGTTGGAAAACCTTATTTAACTATGAGTATCATTAATAAGTGATGACTGACTCACAGAAATTAGGCATGGCAAAAGTCTCCCATCCCACATGTTACAAGATCATTTGTTTAATATGTATTAATTTAACAACATAAATATATATGCCTTCAAAATTAACCATATTTTGCGCTGGGAAGAGCCTATTACAAATACACTTGAAACCATGGTAGGACCACTCAGTGTTCTACACTGGTGCCCTTTTGTTGGGTGGTCCTTGTTTCACACCCGAGCCTTTGACAGGGTAAGCAGGGCTGCAGAGTGGTACCTCTGTCCATGCAAACATAGCGGAAGGACTGAGTTTCCAATTTCCAATATTTCCAAGTGCACACCAGTAAGCACAGAGATGATTGATGTGAAAATGGGAAAACACACATTTTTATGACTTGATAAAAAAATAAAATTGTTGTTTCTCCTTGACAGAACTGCTCATAAGGAAAGGATGAAGTCTCCACCAGACCAGCCTGTGTCATTATCATAACTTGCCTGAAAAAGCTGAAGGTCATTTGTAGTGGGATGTCAGCAAAGCTGAAGCTTCATTTAAACATAGCCTGTCCCAGTTAATTCCCCAGCAAAGAAGTGGCTGAAATTCATGTAGTGGGACAACTGCTGTCCTGCTGGAAGGTAAAGTGTGGCATTGGATCAACACAGGGAAAAAGGCAGCTCAAGAGAACAGATACAGCTTCTGGCTCTAATTCCTATGTGGGATTACACATCTGATTCTGGTTTCTAATAAAATAAGCATTTTTTAACTGATTGCTATGGTTTACAGCATTCACAGAAACCTTCCACATGGTCTTTGCAGCTCTGAACAAGCTGGTCTGGCATGCAGTATTGTTTATGTGTTACACTGGAAGACCACCAAACTTCTTAACCTGGTATGAACCACAGAGTATCTAAAATCTTAGGAGGGATTGAGCCCTGCTGAGACCAGAGAAACTCAGGCGGCGGGAGCTGCTACAAGGGAAGAGAAGGCAAATGCCTGGCCAGGGCTACACCCCTGTCCTTGGGGCTGCTGCAGCTGAAGCTTCCGCCCTTGGACTTGCTGGGCCTTTGCCATGCCCGACTCCGGTGCCTTCACCAGGCCTCATCCCAGGCTCCACCGGCAGGCCCAAGGCCCAGACAGGCCTCAGCCCAGCCAGGTCCCTAGGGAGGTGCCTGGGGCTGGGGCTGCCCTGGTGCCCCCAAGTGCCCTGCTCCTGGCTGGGGCAGTGGGACAGGCCCTGGCGGCAGGCCCAGCTCTGGGGCAACCCATGCTGCTCCTGGCCCCTGGGGAGCCCCCCATCCCCGAGCACAGTAGCTGGTCTGCAGCTCTCCACCATGGTAGATACTGGTATGAGATGGGTAGGTACTCCCTGGTAGATTTTATTACCAGAAGGAGTAAGAACATGATAAATACCAGTGAACGTGGAGTAACTGGAGGCTGACTACCTAAATCCTCTGTGCTAATCTACAGCACTTCTTTTCTGTCTAAATGCAGAGTCTTCAATTCACCACACAAACATACACACACACACAAACCAACAGCAAAACACCAGAAAGAAACCAACCCCCTACCACCCCAATTTTAATAAAGAAAAGGCAGTGGTCAGTTGCAGGTAGTCTCTAGGTTTGCTGGAGATTAAAGGGAGAACCAGGAGAATCTGCTCTTTTCTACTGATGTGTCTCTTGAGTGTTTTACATATAAATTTTGTTTGCTTAACTTCATAGTACCCTTCAAAATCACCACACTGTCAGAAAGACAGAAGTCATATATTTAAACCACAGACATTAGGACTACAAGACAATTATGAATTTTGTAGTACAGGACTTAGCTTTCATACAGTGTCACTTTTCTGAATAAATCTAGTTCAGTAGATTTGGAGGAGAGTATCATTAAAAAAAAAAAGAAAAAGAAAAAGAAAAACACATCCCTTTCATCAAGTTGCATAACAGCTTAGCTAACAGTAGAAACGAAAAATAATGCATTGCATACACTGGCATGGTTTACAGGATGTAGGCCACTGAAAGTAATTATCATAAACCTGGCATTAGTAAAGGTTGACTGTGTATTGGAAAAAAAAAACAACAACAAACAACAACAAACCAAAACAAACAAAACAAAACAAATCAACAACAAAACAACCTATATCAACATACACCCAGAAAGAACAGTCATCTTAAAGCATTATTTAGAGTAGGTAAATTTGCCTCATAATTTGTTTTTCAGACTTCTGGGCCACGATTTCTGAAGCTATTTATTGTCTGCTTTTAAAGTGAGGTTTAAGAATATGGCCCATCCTTCCTGCTGGGCTCCCATACTTCTCAAGACCTCATCACCTTACGCTTGTACATAGTGCAGCTGTTTAGCTGTGGCAGTAGGTGGTCTAATGAAATATTACCACACCATTTCTTCAAGGACTCCTTTGGCTTCTTCTGTCATTTATCCCTCTCAAAATCATTGTGTTTACTTTGGACTGTTTTGCTGGAATTGCTCCTTGGTGTCTGATTGATTTGATGAAAAGAAGGACAGGCCGCCAGTGCCCCTTGGCCCCCTTCAACAACAGAAATGTTTCTCGGAGGGCTGGCAGCCTTCACTCGCTCTAGGCGCTGCTCCAGGTTTCCTCCAAGGAGCAGCTCTTTGATGACACATAGCCTGCTTGGAGGAGCCCTGTTGACATCACCAGTGTTGGCTTCCCCTGCATGCTGGCAGTAGGAGATGCAATTCAAGGAGACATGAAAGGCACGGGAGGATGGGGGAAGAAGTGGTCTTCTGCAAGTCGCAGAGCAAAAGCCTGGTTTCCCCTCCAGAGTCAGAAACAGATTTCACCCATGCCAAGCTTGGAAATTGAAGCTGTCAGCCCAAGTACAGCTGGAACTCCAGCTGAGCTGCTATTGTTTGTTTAGTGACAACAGTTGTTCTCAATGAGGACCTCCAGAAAACAGTACGGGTCTGGAGAGGAAGGATGTTGCCACTGCTGTGAAGTACCATGTATCAGCATCTTCCCGCTCTGACTGCAGCAGATGTTGAGAGCTCTCAGCGCTTTGTAGGCAGTGATCATCACCTCATGATTAGGCCAGTGGACAATTAAGGCTTTCAGATATTCCCACACAGAAATGATGAACAGTTACAAACATGAGGTTCTGATTCTCACTACTGCAATGAAGTGTGACTACTGAAACATTTATTTCCACTTCGACTATTTGTTCATATGTGTACTCCACTGTTGGTATGTATACACTATATGGGGTTGAAATCTAAACTCTTTGGTCAGCAGTACCCACTGGGGACATTCCTGCTTCTTGCACTTTCCCCTGCTGTGATGCTGAAAGTGTAAGGGGCAGTTCAGGTATAATAGAACAATTTCTTCTTAGCATTCATATTCTCCTAGTACAATCATTTGTACTATAGTCAGTATATGCAGTAGTGTTAGCTTAACAGTGTTGATTAGGTAGTTGTTTCCTTGAATTTCTTTAATTAGTTTGTAGTTTGATAGTGAATGAAGTTACTGCTTTGTGATAAGCTGTCCCACACTGGGATTGCTGGGTTGAGACTGCCCATCTTTTAAGACAGCATTACTACTTAAAGAAAGTACTTCTTTAGAAGGAAGGATCTAGAAATTAGAACAAGTATCTAAAGATGCTGTTTTTTTTTTTTTTTTTCCCTATACCCTTCTCTATTCAGTACTGCTTGAAACTCCATTTGAAAACCCACAGTTCAGGCCTGAAGTTCCTCTGAGCTCTGTATTCTCAGGTTTCAGCCTCACTGTTCCTGCTTCAGCAAGCTCTGGTCAGCCTCATCCTTTTTATCCTGAAGGGAATATTCCTCTTGAAGGGTATGTTTTTAGGACAGCAGTAACTGCACATGCAATCTACATGAAACATCTCTTTAGGCAACTTTTGTTAAAGAGATCTAATTGGCTTATTCAATCTTGTAGCAAAGGGACTCTGCAAACAGAAGCACAGGCTCCAGGAAGCGAAAGAGACCCAGTCAACATCTGTAGCCAAGTCCTTACCTAATTATCCCCGTGGAGACTGGAGTAACTTTTATCATTGCTTACAGAGCCCAGTGGCTTTGTTTAGTTCAGTAATAAAGAGGGCATCAACACTGCACGTTTCCATCATTAATCAAAATCCCTGCTGGTCCAAAATGGAATTCACATCACTGAGTAACTGAAAAGGAAGCATAGAGTTAGGCCAGGTGTAATCTATATCTCAGATGGGTAAATCCCATTTCTGTTCTCTCCTCCACTCCCCCCATTTATTTACCAGAATATCATGTCTCACACATCTGGAAACACAGCATTTCTTACAGCCACAGCTGCAAATGGGACATTGTGATATACAGACCAAATGGTCAATCCTTTATGACTAGTATTCCTTTGGAAACTATGATTTAACCGTTGCCCTCAGCTAACCATTAATAATATCAAATCATTTCTGTTTCCATCTTTAAGAGCCCTTGGTATTTCTCAGGTAAGAACATAGATCGGTGGTCTCGTTCTCTTATGACAGAATGAAGAAAACAGAAAAGAGAAAAATCCCCCAAACAAAAAGTATGCAAGTGAAAAATGCCACCTCTGTAAGCTCATTCTGAAGAACCTACCTTCTGTCTTTTATACATACATCTAATTCCTGAGCCTGCCTTTGCACAACTGAAGCGGGAATTTGGCTATCTGGTTTTATCATTTATTTAAGAACAAATACACTGCAACAAAGAAAGTCTAACAGCTGGCTTCAGATGTACACAGCACAGCAGCTCCCCAAGGGAGCCGGCCAGGCATCTTAAGTGGTTCAGATACTGGCTGATGATCTCTGCAGACTAGATCCTACATTTCTGCAAGCACTGATTATAATTCTGAGCAGAATATTTTTCTCCTGCTGCCCACCTCTTTTGTGTGGTTTGTCAGTCCCTATAAAATTTTGTGTAATTTTATTGCTGTTGCTCTCCCCCTACTCATTCCTCTAAGCCACATCTGGTATGTTACATGTCTCCATCTGAGAGATTTCTGCTGGCTTTCCAATAGATTCAGCAAAGTGATATTGACATAGGTAGTTTAAAGAAACGGAGGCCCCTTTGCAGCACAAATCATCACAATATGTCTCCATCTCTCACTGAGCCGATAAGTTTAGTACTGATATTTTTGTCTATGACTGTTTTGAATCAGCAGATATGCTTTTGTTAACAGAAATTGTGCAAGTGTTTTTCTCTGTGTTTTTTTTTTTTTCCCCCCATTTTGATTTGCATGCAAACACCTGTGAGTATGAACACTTACCTTGTATCTATACAGGGTTGTCTATATGCAAATGTATTTGAAAAGGCATATGGACACAAATGCTTTGTGACTGATCCAGGGTGAGCAAATTAGTATCTTTGACCCAGTAATCACAGAAAGCCTATATTAATAGACTTTCTTAATAGAATTCCCCAGGGCTTTGTGCCTCATGGTTAAGCCCCAAATTCAGGTATGTCCCCACCCCCCACCTTCACAATACCTCTATCTCACCACAAGCATCCAATTTCCCCTTCCTCCCACGGCAGCACCTCCAGCACCTGCAAGGCTCCCTGCCTGCCCCTGGGGAAGCTGGAAGCAGTGCATGCTGCACTAGGAGGGGGGGGAGAAGCATGGCCACCAGACCATTCTTAGCAGCTGAGCGCTGCTGACTGCTACAGAGCTGCCCAATGAGGCAGATGGAAGAGAAAGAAAACAAACCTGAGATAGATCAGGTGACAAATACATCTGGCATTCATAATTTCTTATTAGACAATTTAAAAAAAATCCCTTTGCCTTAATACACTTCAAAAAATTAATATTTAGTTTGAAGAAAATTTAGTCACCCTCAAGAGCCCCCTTCAAGAGCTGCCATTTGGTGTTGTGGATCCCAGCAAAAAGCTGTAGAGATTCCTCCCACTGACCGTTTTGTCTTCCTCCTTCTCCAGTTTCCTTCTCAGCAGCTGCTGTTCTATGGTGCTGGGAGACTCTGCTTCACAACACCTTGGCATTGCTGTGCATGGCTGAGCGCTATGGGAGGTAAAAATGGGAGGATTTCCTGCCCTTCCTATGGGTTATCCCTGGAAGAGGTGGAACAACTTTTCACATGATAGGGACATCACAGTGCAGAGTATGAACATATGTCAAAGCCCCAGCTGATGAAATGTTTACTGTTTCTTTTAAAAAATAATCTTTCTTCTTGAAAAACACCAGTTCTGTATCTTGAGTTACTTAGACATCACAGCCCAACGGTTTCCCTTTCACACTACTTTTCAGTGTTAAAACTTGTGTAGAATATTGCAGGAAAGGGTACAAAAAAGTGTGCTGATAAAATCTTTTCCATTGCCATCTGGGACTGTCACCATTTTAAAATTAATATTGAAACTTGAATCAATACCAGACAGAAAAGGAAACTTCCTGTTTATAAGAAGGCTCTATGTGTAAGTAGAGCATTAATTTCTTTTGAAGCTATAGAAATTAATACCATAGTTTTCCAAGCAAACCTTTGTAAAAACAAAGGATTCAAAATTTCTTTCAAAAGAAAATATAGTACTGCAAAAACTACAGTGTCTAAACTCTGTTTTGGGAATTGGGCAGGACCTAAATAGGGGATATGAAGTAGCAGGTGATATGAAATAGGCAGTGATTTACCAATAACATTGTTAAATCACAATATTTCACGCTCTAATTGGAAAAACAGTACAGAAAGAAAATATGTACATAATACATGGAGCTAAACAGTGCATTGTTTTTGACAAATAGCGTCCACCACACTGTGAACATATCCTGGACAAGAATGAAGAGGCAGAATTGCTACAACACCACAGTACTTGCACTGGACATTTTTAAAGAAACCTTTTAAAACATTATTTCATTCTCTAGGACATACAGGAACATTGTTAATCTCCAGTCCATAGAAGAAAACAAAACAAACAAAAAAACTCTGGTATGAATATTCCAGAAATAAGTAAGTAAAACTGGTTCTTTTTTGTCTATATGCTTCATTAAGAAAAAAAAAAATCTTAAGCACAACATTTAGGTGCTAAATCTGGAACTCTACTGTAGACAGATATATGTGGAGAGAGGAAAGTATTTAAAGTACAGGCAACACAGCAGCCATAGAGCAGATCTGCAAACCTCACTGTTTGAAGAAACTCTCTGTGGGCTGAATACATTTACCCTCTCTTCTCTGTAGGGGACTGAGCATGAGGATAGCTGCATGCAGAATTTCTTACCTTGAGTATTTCTTTGGCTGGTGCAGAGGGTCAGGTGGAATCATGCCACATGTGCCAGCTCCTGCTTTCTGCAACTCAGCTGTACTTCTTCTCTCATGAGAAGGCTGCCAATGCCTGCTGGAGAACAATTTTTCCTCTCTGCTGAGGAGAAAAATGGTTCTGGTAGAACTTTCTTTCCCAAGACACACCATTTCAGCAAAAATGTAATCAGGCATCAGGTTTTCTACAAGGTTAAGCATGATTGCAACTGTTGATAACAAAAATCAGCTTCTCATTTTTATTCACAAAAAGTTACCAAAAAAGGAAAAAAAAAAAAAAAAAGAGCTGAAAACATTTTACAAGGAAGACCCTTAAATCACCGAAGAAAAGTGGAAATTATACACCCATTTTCAAATGTAATATAGTAAATACTTTCCCTCTTTTGAAAATATTCCAAAATATTTTTTTCAACTAATAAACCCCAATAATATATTAAAGATATGGGTCATTTGTTAAAATAACCGTTAGTTTTGAAATATTTTTCTATACTCAAAACCGCAAAACCGCGGATATTTTTGGAAGTCTGGGCCTTCCAGTGGTCAAATCCAAAGAATTAGTAGAAAAGTGTTCATTAGATCTACCTCTCCAGTATAATGTCCCATGGTTGGATGAATAATCAGATTTTTCAGATGAAAATAAGGGAACTGAGAAGCATTCAAATAAGATCAGTTTTGTGATTGTCTGTCATCGATTCACTTAAAGGGAGATGAATTAATTGTTACAGGAAAGCCTGAATAGGAAACAACAGGAGCTGAAGTTCTCATGTTGCTGTCATAATGACTTGTGCCTGTTTATTTTGAAATGGATGGTTTTGTAGTAATGACGTTGAGCTAGTGCTCAGAAGCCCTCTGCTCCATTTCTGTTCAGCCACAGCTTCCCCCTCCCTCATGTCTAGGAGGGATAGTATATTATCTTCTCTCATCACAGAGAAGGTTGGTGCTAGGCATGAAGAACAATAGTGTCTTGATTGTGCAGTGGTGGAAGATACAGTTTCTAGTCAGGCTAGACAACCTTCCTACCTATAATCATGAATGGCTTAATTTCTTTCTGTTTAATAAGTAATACTGATTTCCAATTCCAATTTCAAGCCAATTTCAAGCTCTGAACAACATACTTCAATGGAGACATCATGTAAGATGATCTGAAAGAGTAATATATTATGTATGACCCTTTGATATTGTTGAATAAACCAAGGAAACTATAAAGTCTTCAGCTGAAAGCAAAGAATTAAATTCTATGGAAAGATTTGGCACTATGTAAATAATAGTCCCCTCAGTCCCCTCTGTGTACAGTAGAGGACATTTCCTTCTGAAACAGGTGGGAGCTTTTTGTTGAAGTATTAATGAAAAAACTGAATGCAGAGCACTCTTCTCTTTATTTCTGACTTTTTTCTGTGCTTAAAACCAAGAATTTCCCTTTGATTTTGATGTGGTCTCTGACACTTTACTGCCTCTGGATATTCCATTTCTCTGAAAATTATGGAGATATTAATTAACTTGAACAGCTATCAATGTTCTGTTTTTCTCCCTGCTCCTGATCTCCTTTACAAGCATAGGAACTTCTGTCTTTAAATGGAGAAGTGCTGTTGTCTAGAACAGTGATCGCCACACTTTGTAATCAATCTTTTTAATTGAATCACACTTGAGAAAGCAAATATCTGCCACACATCACTGGGTTCAGCTCTAGACATTGTCCCCATTTCTTCAGCACCAAAGCTGAGCTACTGAGTATAGTTAAACCCACTGGATTAGATCCACAGCCAGCTGGG
The DNA here is from genome assembly GCA_013399115.1 of Anseranas semipalmata. Taxonomy (NCBI): domain Eukaryota; kingdom Metazoa; phylum Chordata; class Aves; order Anseriformes; family Anseranatidae; genus Anseranas; species Anseranas semipalmata. The sequence continues at coordinate 222,257 of VXAA01004977.1, read as the reverse complement.
TGGTCCTTTATTTCTGACTGCAAAATCACAAAGCAGACACTGCAGCTGAATCTTCAGTACTCAGGAAAGGTTAGTTTACTTGGGCTCCATGCTTCAGCTCTACTAAATTCAAGTCTCACGAGCAAGAAATGTCTTAACAACTGATAGCCACTGTTCTTGAATATTGTTTTCCTGATTGTTGTGATTGGTTTTTCCACAACTTGAATCATTGTCTATTTATCACAGGCAGATCCTTCCCTAAATGTTGTTTCTACTTTCAAGTGGGCAGCAGCAGAGATGCCAGGAAGAGAACTGGACCAAATGATTAGAAGACATTATCTGAGAAAATCCTGCCTTGCATGAAACTGAAAATTCTGGCTTTCATATTCTTCACATATATAAAAAGGCGTTGGTCAAAAATTACCCAGTGCAGCAGCTGACAGTGCTTGTAGCTTTCCACCCCCTCCCTTCTCTTCCTTTGTATCAGCATGATTTAAAGAGAGGAAATCAGCTCACAAAGGGAGTGTCAGCACTGTATCTCCTAAAAGTTACTGAATGAGTACGTAATCTCAATGACTAAAATCAATTTCCAAGTTACAAGTTACCTTATTACAGATGTTGCTAAAATTTAAAGTGTGATTTGCAATGCATGCCTCCAGCATCTAGAGGCTGGTGCATTCAGCAGTGTTGAAAGGAGTCCAGAAATGATCAGCTGTTGTCTGAAAACGAATTCACTTCCCTCTAAAGGAAGAACGTGTTCACATCTAGCTCAAGACGACTGGGTAATTATCAATGATCATTGACAGGTTCAAAGGTTGTAAAATGTCAGATCAAAGATCTATCTAACTTATTTGCCTGATTCCAACGGTGGCCAGCAGCAGATGGCTATATATATATATATATATATATATATATATATATATAACTTGTCTACACAAGAGCTAGACAGACATGGAGAAGGTCACCTGAACAGAATTATAACATGGCAGCCCACATTTTCAGCAAGCGGAGGACATTCTTCTACCTTTGATGAACTGCATAATCCCGTTACAAACATGCATACAGACAGAGCAAAGCAGAATATCTTTTTTTTTTTTCTGACATACAGATTTATAATGAAATGTATGCTTTTCGCTCCTTCCCAAAGTCTATGAGAAAAGACTGACAATGAAATTAAACAGTCACAGACCTGAAATTGGTAAAAGGAAATTTACATGTATATCTTGTATAATCAACCTCAGGAACTCACAATAGATTTTACTAAGGTTGAGAAGTGGGATTAAAAAAAAAAAGAAAAAAGAAAATGTATGAATAACAAGAACATTTGCAGATACATTATTGTAAAATAAGCCATATAGGCATGAGGGCAGAAACCACTTTTTAACTGCCTGGGGGTGGGAACAAAGTTTTCCCTCTAGGCATGCTGATGTATAATTTTTAATGATAAGTTTTTTATACCTTCCTCTGGCACATTTGGTACTGGCTGCTTTCAAGAAGCAGGATAACGGATTAGACAGACCTTTGGTTTAATCAGTCCCAGGTTTCTTTTGCTTCAAAGTCCCCCTTCCTGATCTACAAGGGTGGTCTTCTCCACATTGGGAACAAGGCTGTGCCAAGTTATTACATAGTTATTTATTTTTCAAATTGCTTTAGAGAGCAGATGTTCCCATGCAAGCATTAGAGCTCTTCCTCTATGGAAGTCTGTAGCACAAGCCGAACCCTGAATCTCATCCAGATACCTCTCAAGTCTGTAGGAAAACTCCCACATCCCAACATGAGGATTTGGCCCGTTGACTGTGACAGTCTGCTCAGCTTCTGCCTCCATTGCACAGCTAGCAAGCAGTAGACACAGATGTTAGCATTCATGATGCTAATATTTGGTCTGCCTGATGTGAGAAATCACAGGTATAATCATTAGGTGGATTTTTTCCTTCCTTTCTGGAAGAAACCATTGTATATGTGTTATTATTATGATGGACAAATCCTTAAAGGCTGTGAGTTCAGCTTTACTTTTCATAATTCAGAGGCTTATCCAAAGCTTATCTAAAAAACTCATGTTTTAAAAGTGGACAAGAAGTCTCGTCAGAACTGTATCTCAAGGGAGTTTCAGGATTTCAGTATTTCCTGTTCTTTTGGCTGACCCAGAAACAATAAGACACATAAAACTTATCAAAAGGATCTTAAAGGGGAAGAAATTTGATCATTGACTTTTAGTAGATGGGAGCCTGATGCTCAGGGAAATGAAAAAAATCTGCCTAGTATCACATGGAAGTCGGTAGCAGAATCGCAGCCCAGGTCTCCTTGGTGTCTCTCGTTGCAAGAAAACCAGCCTCTCTCCAGGGATTTCAGGCTGTCTTCCATATCCATCCTTCTGGGAACGAGAAGGGCAAAGGCTGACAAATTTTTAAATACGTATTTTTCCAAAATTAGACAAATATTCTTGTACATTTTCAAAACCCTGTAGTTAGATCCATGGAGAGAGGTCAGAGGATCTCACTGCTTTATGTGAACCCACTCATTCACAGCAGTATCTGCTTTTTGGTCCTTCCTTCTCTGTTTTTTTCAGAGCCCCTATACTAGTACTGCAGTGTTGTTTGTTACAGTTTCACTTGTTTCTAATGGTTTTATTTCCCTGGGTCTGTTTTGCTGGGTTTTGTTTGGTTGCCATGAAGGACTTTTTTTCTTCCTCTGTTCTTTTCAAATCATAATGAAGTATCTATGCTCAAAACCCTCTCCTGATGACAACCTTGCTCTCACAGATCCACACCAGAGATTTAAAAGGGACTCTTGGGAACATAGGTAACAAGATCTTGATCACTCTATTACCTAACAATGTCAATGACTTCCATCCTTGCAGCATACATAGAAGAAAGCCACCTCTCAACAAGCCTGGGCATTTGTATTAGTTTATAGGATTAATCAGAAGATGATACAGAAGAGTATATGGCTTTTTTGCATAATGGTCTGAGTACTCTTGCTCTGTCACACTGGAACCACAAGCCAGGAAAGCAAATAGCTGGGGTACTGATTAGACCAAGGGAAGTGAATAGTTGGGATATTTATAAGAGAATATGACTTGAGTTCATACCTCAAAATTGGCATTTTGGCATGCTGGACATTCTGACTTTTCCTAATCCCATTCAAACTCCCCTCCCTGGGAGCAGTCTATATTGGTGGCAAAGACCTCTCATGCTAATAATTTTTTCTTGTATCTTATTCTATTTGAATCATCACTAAGCACTCATTCCTGAAATTCTCCACCAGGAAGGCAATCCTTGAGCACGCAAACATATCCCAACAACTGAAACGGGACTCACAGCAGAAGCGGTTGCAGAACAGGAGGGTGTATGTGTTCAAACACATCAGCCAAGATCCAATACAGAGTATGTGTATACAAGCCCAGCAAGAAGAGAAGCAGGACGCAAATTTCTCAGTCACAATATCATAAATAAAACTTGGGATAGTTTGCCAGATAAGGCTTTATGTGGAATGATGTCTTGTGTCAGTAAGACTAGGAAACCTGTCGTTTACAACCTTAGAAGACAGTCAGTGAGTTGTAGCCAAGCAACAGATTTGTTGGTTTGTTTGAAATGAACTGGTTTATAGCAAGGCAAGAGGTTATTTAACTGAGGGCTTTGGGGAATGGAATATTTCCTTTAAAGAAACATTTTAACTATAAAAAAGGTAAAGAGAATTTTTTTTTATAAAACCTTTTTACAGTTTATTTCCTATCATTAATTTCTTAAAATATATATATATATATATATATATATAAATGAGGATCTGACTAAATGAATCAGGACGTTAAATGATAAAGTTCCGTCCATGTAAACAAATAAATAATTATTTACAATCTTTGGCAAAACAAAATGAAATTTCATTGATCTCACTCTCTCACACACACACTTGCAAGGAAAAAAAATGAGAAAAATAAAAAAACCATCATAAATAATTTACATAGAATAGGAAAAATATGATACAGTCCAAATATTAACATCTTCATCCCTACACTGATGTCTCTCTTCAACAAAACAAAAAACCCTACACAGCCATTACAATCATTACATTTAATGAAGTCACCCTCCCTTCTGTTTGGGACTTGGGGATACAATCTGAAACACCAAAAGGAAGAAACTGAAAGACACTTAAAAACCTCATGAAGAGGATTTGAAAAAAAAATAAAATAAAATTGAAACAAAAACAAACAAAAAAGATTTGATAATATGACCAGTATAAAATGTGCAATAAAGCCAGCAACTGTGGATTTCTTTCTAACAAATATAGCAATAAAATCTATTTCAAGGGAGAAAAAGTTGATTCAACATTTATCTCACTGTGCCCTATAAGAAGGCAGAGATACTGTATTATTCCATTAGTAAACCCACCTATGAATAAAATTACACCAGCAAGTGTTCCCTTTGTGAACAAAGCTCATACAACTTAAAACAAAAACAAAATGCTAAACATGTTTATACTATTGTATATCTGAATAACTGTTGTATCTGTGTAGAATAAACACTGGTATCCCTTCAGCATTATTTTAAGAAGTTCTATATACAGCAGATATAGGTAAAAATACAAAATATTAAAATTAGGGTAACTGGATATATAGTAAGGTTCCATTTATAAATTCCTTATTATTATTTATTTACCTTTAAAGCATACTTGAATATAACCCATGAAACTATGCTTAAGTGTATACCATGCTTTGACAATATCTACATATTGTGATAAGCTTTTAAAAATAGCTTTAAAATATCATCATTTGTAAATGTATTTCTGATTTATTATGACATGTTTTAAAATAAATTATCAGAGAAGGTATCTTGGTGTGATAATCATAATAAATATTAACAAAATATTTATAAGTGGAACCTTAAACTCTTACGTTACCAAATTAAGTAATAGTGGCATTGCCACCTTTTCAAAAACCCAGATCAGGATTCAGGATGTCAAAGTGCTTTTTGCAGCAGAGGTGGGAAAGTGGTTCAGGTTCATTTCGCTCCACGTGGTCATGGAATATTTTTTATTACGAGGGAATGCAAAACATAATGGAAATGGAACAACTGGCAATCACTTTATGAAAGTCAGACAATGGTGATAGCTTTGGACTTCTAAATGAATCACTCTTTCCTTTCACATGGGAGTTTCTAGTTCAATTCTGTTTGGCCCGAATTAACTTTCTGATACTAGACAATGCTTTAGGTTGCAAATTTGACACTTCTACCAACTTTAATTTTAATGGGTGTTATTAAGAGCATCCTCATCAGCTAACAGACATCTTTTTGAATCAACAAATCTTCATAATTGAACTTCACTTTATTCTCCAAAAGCTTTTTCACTGTTAGTCTATACTAACACTGTTGGTGTGACCCTCTGTTACTTTGCTAAATTGGACACAGACGTTTTGTCACTGAAGTCCAGCCCTGATCAGAGCAAGGAAGCATCAACCATACACCTAAAAAGTTATTCAAACACTTTTTTCCTCATTTAAAGATAATGACTGATAATCATTATCCCCCCTTTTTTCCATATATATATAAATACATTAAGTAATTACATTTTCGTATGTAAACGTCATTCCTTAAGTAAAGACAAATAAACAAACAAATGTGTTTTGCTAAGTTTTCACTCTACAAAAGTGTTCTAATATATCAATCTGATTTTGCTTCAGTGGTGAGCCGGATGCTGACGTTTAGGTTTCATTAGTGCTGGCTGTGAGAAGGCACTTGGGTGGAGGGATGGCTGAGCCACTCCTGGCAGCAGGAAGGTAGCTGGTCAGTGGAGCCCGTGGACAAAGAAGGAGGTACACAAAAAAAACAGAAAATGGGAGTACCAGGATGTACTGAGGTGTCTAGGTTGCATAGCATTTACAGTACTTTGCTGGTAATGCAGCAACCATTGCTCAAGCATCTGAAATAAATGGGAAAAAAAAAAAGATATTAACTGTTGTGGTTATTTTATTGGTTTAGAATTCAATCAGGCAGGAGCAGAACTCCATCATGATACGGTACAAGGATGCAGCACAAGGTTTCCCATTCTGCATCTTCCTACAAATGTGAGAACATTAATATAAAAATATGAATCTACCTATATAGATAGAAACATATGCACACACATATGTGCACCTATGTTTATATGAATATAAAAAAAATCACATATAGGAAAACCTGGGAAAGCATTTTCTATATTTCAAAATATTTTGGAGGCGGTACAATACACAGACATGTTCATTAAGAATGTCTACTCTCTCCTTCATGCCTCTTGGAAAGAGGGGTGATCCAGAAGTAGCTCTCTGCCCGCAGGACACACTGAAATAACCTACAAAGGAAAGTGGATATGCAGAGAGAATTCTAAGCGCATATCTCACTCAGATTTCTATCTCATTTTTTCCAGGTGGGTAATATTAAACATCTGGGTTTTATTATTCAAATTGAGATTACTATAGGGGCAAAGAGCATTCATGGTATTTCAACAAATCAAGGTTCACAACATGCTATAAGATCAGACTGTTTTCAGTAACAAGAGGATACTCTTCATTTCCATATTTCGTGCTTGCTCCCTGGGTTATCAAAGGCATCAGTGTTTTCCAGACATTTTCTATAACTAACCTCTGCATTCATATTTGAGATCAGAGAAATAGACCATCTCTTGAGAGAAGACAAAAAGACCTAATCGTCCACCAGCAAAGGTTGTATCATAGATTGGTCCAGAATCCACCATGACTTGCTTCCCTTCATACACTAAAACTCTGTAAAGAAGAACATAACATAAATTAGACAAGGAAGATGATGGAGTGTCCAGTGCTAAGGGCTAATAACAGTTTCCAAGAATTGAATCAGAACTCATTTTAACAAGTCACCAGATAACACAGCTTCATTGTAAGGATCACTCCTCAACTCTCTCTCACGCCCACATGGCTGGCAGCCATAATACATTAATCAGAAGTAGTGGAGCTGTTCTATAAGTAATTTTATGCACACCATCTGCAAAAGATTTCAATTCTTTATTTAGAACAGTCAAGTCTCCTGGAATGAACTATGTCATGTACTGTCATTCATTGATAAGCCTCTGTCCCTGTGAACTCAGAGGTTAACACAAGACCTAGTCACATCACTTTGCAAAGTCATCTTTACAGCTGTGTGAATGGCTGATTTATTTATCTCAAGGTGCAAGGGCCAAAATCAGAAATTGGAAGAACTTTCCCTTTAGAGTCAAACAAAACATTAATTGGAGACATACTGAATTTCAGTTTCAGACATCTTAAGCTCTTAATGAAAGCTGGAAGGATTTGGACACAAACAGCGAGATTTATAAACTGGGAAAGGACGAGTTGGTTCTTTTTTTTTTTTTTTTCCCCTTGTGTGTCTCAGGCACCCACCCTGGAGCCAATAGACCTCTTCATTTTTCTTTTCTACCAGATAGGTTGCAGTTCCTTGATCTTGGATTCTCCACTTCTCATAGGAGACCTCATGACAGTCAAGGTTCTTAGGCTCACATTTGGCTATTTGAAGAGACTGAGAAGTGAGTCTATGGTCTTCTAATTACAGCAGAGCCAAAAAAAAATTATGCAGATCTAATCATGTTAATATTAATTGCTATTTCTGTACAAATAATATAGTTCCATATTGAAATAATTGCTTTTATTTATTTTCTATAAAAATACCCTAAGGAATGAAGGAATTTAATGTCCCAAACCATAGAATTTGTCATGCTAGACTAATCTAATGTGATACCATTTGAAATACGTTTTATCTGAAACTAAGTAGATTCTGCAAAGGAAGATACAAGCAACAGCAACATGAATGAAAACCTCAAGTTTCTTTTTGACCTGTATCATCCAGTGCTTTGCATTGCAATCCTTTGACGCATAAAGACTTACAACATGCATAGAAACTTTTTTTCCCCGAAAACCAGATAAAGTAGTCTAACCAAATTTGTCTTCCCTTTGTTTTTCACTGCCAAATTAAACTCCCCTACTCATACTAAGCACAAACTAGCACAACTTTAAAACATCGGACTCTGCCCCATGAAAAACATACTTTACAGTTACAGTAGTTAGTACAAGATAAAATTGACATAGACAGTTAATGCTCATTCTCTGGAATATCAGATAAACAGCTGGGCTTTAAGGAAAATGATATGCCATAGCTCCTTGTTATGTGCATTGCAGATGTGCTTATGGCTACTTCTGCAGTATCATGTATAAGCCACTACTGGAGACAGGATGCTGAAGTAGACAGGAGGTTGGCCTACTTCCCTGTGGCAATTCTGATGTTTCTAATTAATTTCATTCATTCAAATTCTAGAGGCCAGGGAGGAACCTCATGTTCTAATCTTGCTTTGAGTTTTGCCTAGGAATTTCTGGTCCCTTTACAGAAGAGATATTGAGAGATTTTATTTTTTTTTTTAATTTAAGAATATTTAGCTGATATAAATACTGAACCATCCCCACTAAATTAAATACATGTGAAAGGGAAAATAAGTTATTCTAAAGATAACAAAATGGTCCCCTAAATATTGAAACAAACTGTCATGTAAGTATCACGATTATCAAAACTAACAAAGAAACTGATAGAATAGCTGTTATATCACCAGAGACAGAAGTTGTACTATTAGAAAATATAGAGGCACAGATATATTTCTTACTTTATTAGTCCTGTTTTAGGCCTATGAACCAAATGCCACCTGTATGCAGTATAATCTTTCCAGCCAATGTTCTTCGGATCATGCCACAAAGTACGCACCTACAGTAGGAATACAAATGCCATATTAGAAAAACTGCTCCAGCAATTGTACATCTACTACAGTTACTGTACATGCAGCCAGATTACTTGCTGCAGAGCATGAAACCAAAACCGGTGTTTAACATATGATGGTATGATCAGCATACCTCTTTTTTCAGTCTGTTCCTTTCTAGTGAAAGTAATGAAAATTCCCGCCTGTAACTATAGATCAGTTACTCATCTGTCACTGAAGACCATTATAGCATTGAATCTGACTTGTCTTATGCAGTCCTGCCCCTATTTGCACGTAGACACCCACGCTGCAAGATTTGATGCTGCTTTTCCTATCTGTATGAGTGGCTCCACTGAATGAAAGGGCCTGAAGCTTGCACAGATGTTACTGTCTTTCGCTTATTCCTTGAAAACTCTTGCACTCAGTCAGGCCTTGTTCCTGCAAGGAACTCCAAAGTGTGAAATTCCTATTCACGCGCAAAGTTCCACTAACTTCTTTTCCAAAAGGCACAAGATTCTTCCGTGGCTGGGCCTACTTGGAACAGCAGTGATTTTTCTCTTTGTTTTCATTTCTTTTCTCTTTGGCTGTCACTGGTTGCTGAAGTCTAAACCAAGCATAACTCAAACAAGCTGGAATGCTGAAGGAACAAGTGCCAATACAGAGGTCACAAAGGATTTGTGGAGAACTGAGATCTCTTACTCTTTTTTGGACCACACCACACCTTCCCTTTTATACATGTAATTTTTTCCATTCATAATTTTTATACGTGTAATGTTTTCTTTGAAACACAAAGCAAACGCTATTATTGACACTAATAATATGTGAACTGAAGAAAAGCTGATAATCTTCTGCAACAATTGAGGTGTGAAAGAAAATTCATTTCCAGACACCTCCCTTCTTGTTAAAAGATTAGTCATGCACCATCATAGTCTGAAGTTTTAAATCCCTCACCTGTCCAGGGGTGTTTCCTGTGTGCCAGAGAGCATTTCTCAAGTGTTCACCAGTACCAGTTGTTGAATTCACCACCTTGAGTGACACACCAGAATAGCCATAAGCCCTGGTGGGTTTGTCCTCCCAGTAGGTCTGAGTGACCTGCTTCCACATCAGAACATAAAACCGACTGCTGGACTGGTAGCCAAACACAAAGCCGGCATAGTCATCATCGCGGTCTGTGTTAACATAGAATGTGCCACTGAAGTCAACGGAGCTGAACTCATCGTAACCTGGGAGAGGACAGAAGACACAAACCATTGAGTTACAATGCTGGGTCCAGCCACCGACACCCAAGAGTCCCAGCTTTAATCCTAAATTTTCCTTTGTCAGTTTCTTTACCTGTAAGAAAGGAGGTAATTAGTTGCCTACCTACCCTATCCTATGGAGGTTTCTAGAGAGAAATATGTTATTTACAAGGAGTATTGAAGACAGCAGGCACTACACCTATGGCAGGTTCTTCAACTGGATATTTCATGTGTGTTACAGTCAGTGACAAACTGTATGGTCAAAGGCAAACAGCATTGAGCTATTTTAATTTGGGCATATACACCCATTGTTTCAGTCCCAACCTTAGAGCACCAAAAAGACATATTTACCTACGTTTTTTTTTTTTCTTGATCACTAGATCACCGGTTACTTTTGCAAAGATACAGGCTAACATTTGATACTTACCTACGGCTATTCCAGGATCAGAGTTGGCAGTCTGCACCAGTTCCTTGCCTTGGTGGCGAATAACCCAGTTGGGATCAATCTGAGCTGTTCCCTTGGGGTCCAGGGGGACCATCTGGAACTTTCTGAAATCAGTTTCACTTATGGCATTGTTTTCAGGGCATACATCATAAATATCCGGGACATTATCATTGTCAAAGTCATCTTTGCAAATATCACCTCTGCCATCACCTATAAGCAATATGAATAAGCAAAAGCAATTGTTAGCAATTTATCCATGCTACCTAACAGCTCTTGCACTAATGGAAGAAATTTATGATGCATATGAGTATGTTACTTTCTTGTTCCTCAAAGAATGCTCCAAATAAGACTTCATTCCCTGAAAGTTCATTTGAACTGAACACTTGAAATGTTGCTGGTAATGACTGGAAGAAACCATCAACTTAGATCAGGGCCAAAATTACTGCTAATAAAACTGGCCAGTCAGTGGTTTATGACAGTGATCAATCTGGCCCTTAGTCTATATGCTGCTTTAGAAACTGTGTTGGGGGACTTGGAAGTTTCCTATGCCGATGTAATTCACTAATGTTTGTATTACATTTTCAGTATGATTTGTCCCAGATGTGGATATAAAGCCCCATTTTAATATGTGCAATGTAAATGAATTCAAACAGTGTTAAAATCTTCATCTTACTGCAAATTACCAAATCCCTATATACAATTGGCGCTATTTTTTTTTTTTTAAGATTTTTTTTTATCTGTGTCTCAAGAAGATTCCTTCAGCAACAATCCATCCAGGGTGCTACAGCTTGCAGAAATGTCACCTTTATGTCAAAAGAAAGTGGGGACAATATTACAGTAAAATAGGCATACATGCTTAGTTACTTTTTCACCCGTGGATAGAACAATTTGTCTTAGATAAAACGTAGCACTTCAGGAACATGTAAGAAAATGAAAGGAAGAAGCTGTAACTGTATGCACCAGGACTAGCCATGGAGAAATAGAAATATTAAGTTTTTTTATATGAAATGCAAGAAACTTCTTAAGACAACCTAAAAATACATCCATATAGCTCAGCTACAGCTGAGCTGCTGCTCAACACTTTTATTATGCTCAATATTAAAATAAATAAATATTTTCTTCCTTAATTTACCCATAACACTGCTGGAAACAGTAGATGCATTTTGCCTGGAATAGCAGGTGGTAAAGAAAGGAATCTAAAATATTCTTATTGCCAATGCCACTGTTATTCAGCAGCATGCTATAGTACTAACACAAAGACTTAGCTATACAGGAAACAAATTCAAAAATGGCTCTGACTTTTACAACAGGATATTACACTGGGTACTAACATAAAAACAGAACTGCCAGCTACTTTGTTTCTATCTTCACATAGCAGAGCCTCTGCTTTTTTAAATGTGGTTGTGACTGCTCATGGGAATTAACACAGTGGGAAATAGCAATGATCCAACTAATTCATTATTGCACTACTACTAGATGCTTCACAGACAAATGTGAAGCTACATTACCATGCCTAACCAGCACAGCATTTTTCAAGAATGAAGCTTTCAGAAATAAAGCAGAATGAGTCTTAGGCAACAGCCAAACAGGTAGTTAGAGAAAGCTAAAGCATCTAATAACTCAAAGGCTTTCAGCAGCTCAGCTACAGGTTGCCCAGAGAGATTGTTGAGTCTCCTCTGGAGATATTCCAAACCTGCCTGGATGTGATCCTGTGCAATGTGCTCTAGGTGGCCCTGCTTGGCAGGGGGGTTGGACCAGATGACCTCCAGAGGTCCCTTCCAACCTCAACCACTCCAACTGTGACTCTGTGACTGTAAAATAGTCCTATTTTCTACTCTGGCAATTGCCCATGAAGAACTCCAAATCCTGACTGGCTCTGTGAGCTCCTGCACCTGTTTATCTTAGCACTTAAAGAGAAAAGAGAATGAATTTCCAATTTTATTTCCCTTGCCAATACCAAAGAGGTAATACTCGAGCCATAGGAGTATTCAATTATTCAGTAAAAGTCCTGATGACGTTCATTTGGTACTGGGCTGTTGCTGACAACATTGACTTTGTGTCAAGAAAAGTTAGAAAGCATTTGTTTACCCAGCCATGTCCAACAGCTTTCTCAAGGGCCTCATCTTTAAATGCTATAGCTCACATCTTCAAGAGCGTGGGAGCATCTTTTGGCTTTATTTATCGTTTTTCCAAGATTTCTCTTGGCCTGCCACTGATGACTGTGATGAGCTGGCTAAATTGTTTAAATTTACTCTTTTTGTGAATGCTTACTCCATACATAATGGTACTCTCACTCACAAGATCCAGGTGACAGCTGACTATAACAATATAACTACCCCAATTTGGGGGCACCCTTATTTTGGAGTATTTCTGAAATTAAAATGCTATTCCAGAGATTGGTAAGTGCAAAGATACTGTCATCATATCATTGGACTGAAGGGCAAACTACTACTACTGACTACCAATCAGAAACTTCCTACAGCAGTTGTCTTACCAGGAAATCAGTCAGGTCTCTGGATTTTGTCTTTCTAAATGTACATAAAACTATATTGTGTAGGTACTTAATTCTCCTTTCAATTTCACCAACATAACTATGTAATGACTCCAGGAAGTTGTATAACTCAAAACAGAAATTGCTCATGTATTTATTGCAAGGGCCATTATTGTAGACATACTATGTTGGTTTTTAAAGGATCAAATGTTTTCTAAATTACATTTATGATTGCAAAACTATCACTATTTCATTACTGAAATACTACCAAACACAAAGAAGGATTGTTTAAGAGTGCCCAGCAACATTTTAGGACAGGAACTGGAGAAAAGGACAATTATGTATCCATTTCTTAAACTGTGACAGGTGCATCATCAAAATGTATTTAAAGCTACTTACCTATAAAGTGAATTTGAGAAAAGCTTCTTGGGAATACTTTTTAGAAAAATAGTTTAAATCAACAATAATTTTACACTTAAGAACTGAATAAATAAGTCTGCTTTTCAAAATAAAACAGCAGTAAGACGTATTTTTTCCATGTTAATTTTCAGAAGACATCTTACTTTGAAAGCAAAGCAAATCATTTTTTCATTTAAGACATTTGAAATCTTAATTATATCTTATATAATAATATATTTATATCTTAAATATTTGCCTGAAATTCAATCTGAAATATTTGCCCATGTTTTTTATATTTCAAAGTTAAAATCAGAAATATAAAACTTTTTTTTTCTTAATTTCTGAAAGGTATTTTTCTATAAATAATCATGTGTGTGTTTAAGCCCCTGTCTGAGAGGTTTCTTAATGCTCTAACTGTGGTCCAAATTGGCTAGAGCAGTTCCACTGAAGTCCATGCTGTCTCAAATATCAAAAGTAGGTCAGTTTGATCTCAAGAGTATTTCTCTTCATCAAATATTACTACTACAAGATCAGAATTGGATACTAAGAACTAAACCAAACTAAATAGCCAACCGTATCCTGGGGTGCATCAGGCACAGCATTGCTAGCCGGTCGAGGGAAGGAATTGTCCTGCTCTACTCTGCGCTGGTGTGGCCTCACCTCGAGTACTGCGTGCAGTTCTGGGCACCACAGTCCAAAAAGGACGTGAAACGACTGGAGAGTGTCCAGAGGAGGGCTACAAAGGTGGTGAAGGGCCTAGAGGGGAAGACATACGAGGGGCGGCTGAGGTCACTTGGTTTGTTCAGCCTGGAAAAGAGGAGGCTGAGGGGAGGCCTCATGGCGGCCTGCAGCTTCCTCACAAGGGGAGTGGAGGGGCAGGCGCTGATCTCTGCTCTCTGGTGACAGCGACAGGACCCGAGGGAATGGAGTCAAGCTGCAACAGGGAAGGTTCAGGTTGGATATCAGGAAAAGGTTCTTCACCGAGAGGGTGGTCGCGCACTGGAACAGGCTCCCCAGGGATGCAGTCACGGCACCGAGCCTGTTGGAGTTTAAGAAGCATTTGGACTATGCTCTCAGACACATGGTCTGAATTCTGATGTTTGGGTAGACCTGTGTGGAGCCAGGAGCTGGACTCGATGATCCTTGTGGGTCCCTTCCAACTCGGGATATTCCATGATTCTACGATATTAAATTTATGTTACATTGTTCTTACCATCAGAGTCCTCCTGGTCAGGGTTGTATCTGAGGCGACAATTGTCCCTGTCATCTGGGATACCATCATTGTCATCATCAGGATCACAGGCATCCCCTTTACCATCTTTATCATGGTCAGCCTGGTTAGCGTTGGGGATGTAAGGGCAGTTATCTTGGTTGTTCTGGTGGCCATCTTCATCTATGTCCTCATTGTTGTCACACTGGTCACCAACAAGGTCATTATCTGCATCAGTCTACAAAAAAGAAAAAAGCAAACTTATTGTTGTTACCAAGCACAAAAATACCAATAGCCTGGTACTTAAATTTCTCAGTATTTTTCTTCAGGGACTTCTCTGCAGACTAGTGATATTGTGATGACAATCATGCTTAAAGCAGAAACATGATTTAAAAATAGGACAGCTACTTATGCTGCTGTCAGCGCATCAGATCTGGTCTCCAACATATTTCCAAGGCAGGTCTTTGGCCATGATCTTCATCACTTTCATTCCAAAGATCATAAGGGAGTTGCAGTCCAGGCAACACATTTATCTGATTGCTTCTATAATGCTTGATGTTACTTATCTACACATGGACTAACAAATTCAAGCATACCAAAGGCAGCCCTGAGGCTGTTCCGACTAGCCATGGGGGAAGAAAACAGTTCAACAGTGGCTTGAGGATGGATTAAAGGCATTGTCACTCCACCTGCCTTTCAAAGAGATCTGAGAACCTGAAATAGGAGAATGAGCAATACAGATCTATGTCTTCAGCACTACTGCAAATAGGGACTGATAGTAATTCCTCTAATATTGTTAGAATTTGGAATGGACACAGGAGGATTCTTTCAATACACTAAAGACTGCAACTTTGGTAAAATATGCTGTTATGTTGTAAAGTTCTTCTCTTGAAAATAATTAATACTATAGGCACAAAATATGAATGCGCATGATAGTATGCAGTTCAAATAACCAAATATTCCCTCATGAGATTTTTTAACCCCAAATGATTCAGTTATGTGTAATCTGTGCATCTTTCATATAATCCAGTTTGCTTTAGGTATTTACTTATGGTTTGAAAGATTGCTGTTGACCTCAGTTACATTATGCTACTACAATCAAGCAAATTCCATTAACTCTGCATTGCTGTAAATTCCACAGCATTCATTGACAAAAGAGACAAAAAAAACAAGCTATTGGAAACTACTAAAAATGTTTTACTTTTCCTGTTTTTACCTTTTTACTCTTCTGAACTCTCCTGAGACAAACAGCTGGGCTTTCTTTCTTTCAGTTTCCTTTCTTGACCCTTTCCTTTTAGGCAGAGTCTTCAGGGCCAAGAACCATTTCATATCACTCTATTTCCACATCTATAGCCACGTATTTTCTACTATAAATTCTACCATACTAAAGCCCTGTGGTTTATATGTACACAAGTAAAACAAGGGGTGTTTTACCACAGAGCTTCTTCAGCCCCAGTAGCTTTCTGTCTTGGATTCCTATATGTTTCTCTACTAGCTCTCCTCCTCTTCTTCTTCCCCCATTTTTCTCCAACCTCTGATCCTTCCCACCCTCAGAATTTGTTTGGCAACAAAATGTGTCAGGTTATGTGAGAGCACAGCTACAAACTCTTTTAAAGTGATGTCGTCCACTGAGGTAGGAGCACACACGAAGATACTGGGTGCACATATGCAGTGCCGTTCCTTCAGTCTACCTGTATTATGCAATTGCAAGAGAAATAGTAACAGCTTCAGCCATTTCCTCTGATGTTTTCCTTCTTTTTTCTTCCCTTGTCATTAATGGAACTGTGCCTAACATTTACCTGGTCCGGATTATGCATCAATGGACAATTATCACACTGATCACCAACTCCATCACCATCTGTATCACTCTGGTCTGTGTTATAGACGTAAGGACAATTATCTCGTTCATTCAAAATGTCTATGAGGAAAGAAAAAAAAAAGACTGAAGAAATGGAAATGATACAGCATCCAGCACAGACAATCATAAACTGTAAGAGTCACCAGTAAAGAAGCAAGGCTCTTAAGGAGTTCATAGGCTTTCTGATTGCTACAACATAATTAATTGCTATATCATGAAACAATGACTAGTATTAGAAAAAAAAATATGGTATCAATCCCACTTTTCTTGCTATGATAAGCACTTCTATATGCATTTTCCTAAGAGATTTTGCTAAAGTAAGGATTGATTAAGTCTTAAGAATCTAGCCCTTTTTCATAGATTCTGCATTTGTTTAAAAAAAAAAAATGAAGTGGTGGGGTATTTTTAAATAATTTGATTTGTACTTTCTTTGCAGACACTATAAGGAAAGGCATAGAATGCACAACTATATCATGGTGGAATGTTTGAATAGTTTTGTATAGAAACAACTGCATTAACATTCAGCTGCCTCAGCACTAAATGATTTCATTTTACCAGAACACATGCATCATTTATTGTACAGCATGCCAAATTTTAAACAGAAACTGCTCCCCCTCAGGAAACTTCATTATACAATGGACAACCTCCTTCAAAATTACAAGATTGTTGAAAAGAAACAAAAAAATCGAGACATGTTGGCATAGCCGTCTGGAAAGGACACAAGGACCCTCTCCTACACTATATGGTCCCTGGCCAATAACATTTTTTTTTCAGACATATATGCAAACTCCTATGAGTACTGCTAAGAACTTGATGATTTGAAGGATGAGAGGATGCAAAATGCTTAGAAGTTCAATTCAGATAAGCATCCAAAAGTTTCTATGTTTGCTGAAGGAAATCCAAAAACAGATTTCTTCTTCAACTTATAGTAATTCTAGATTCTCATAAATTTGAAATGCCAAAGATACGATTTTTGCAAGACATTTAACTAATTTTTCCCTCCCTATTCTGATCAAATCTGGGTCATATAGGCATGTACTGGTAGATGAAATAAACACCTTTAATAAAATTCAGACACAAAAATGTGTATTTGGATTGCTATGGGCGTTGCAGTGCTTTCATAAAAGAGCAGATTAATTTCCTACAGATATTGTCTTAACCGCATGGATGTCCTAATGTTCTTTTCCCTCCCTAAAGTCTAAAAAGGAGAAAAAAGTCAACAAAAAACTGTTAGATTAGACCCTGATTACTTTGGAACAGAGAGGAAGGAAAGAATTTTTTCTAAGATTACACTGACAACAGACTTGCTGTGATTTACTCTCCAATAGTATCCACTGTATTCAGAGACATTATGGACAAGTATACTACACAGCAGATGAACCTCAGTCTTCTCTTTCTTCTCTTGCATTTTTGAGCAGCTAGGCTTGATTTCATTCCATGTATAAAAGCAAGTAGCCCATCTCACTGGCCATAAATCAAAACGTACTTAGAGCACAGCACTTAATTCTCAAAACTGAAAACATACCATCTCCATCAATATCCACAGCACATGAGTCACCCTCCCCATTATTATCTGTGTCAATCTGAGCAGGGTTGTGCACATAGGGGCAATTATCACAGCGGTCCCCAACTTCATCCTTGTCATAATCAAACTGACGAGGGTTGAACAGAAGAGGGCAATTGTCCTAGTGAGAAAGAATAAGAGATTGAAGAATATAAATCACAACTTGAACTGATGTCATGAGAGCATATTATGAGGTGGTAACTCTTCCTATTCATCTTGGACAGAGGCCAAAATCAAGATATGAATACCTTACTTTTCCAATGGACAAACTGTACCTAAACAGAAGATCTTGGTGGTAACAGGATGGTTTCTGCACTGCCTGGCTCACTGTGTATTTTGCGTTTTTGTACAAAGTATATTAAGTGTATACCGTATCTCACTGTGAGAGCAACAGGCATTTTAAATTGGATCTATAATCAGAAATTTCAACAAAAGTGCATCCCACTTTTTCATTTTTGTCAAAACCAGAGTATGTTGTAAAACCAGTCCAACTTCAGCAGCATATTATTTTTTTGGAACAAACTGGAATTGATACTCGGACTTTTTTGGAACAAACTAGTATCAATAATTCTCACTTTTAAACCAAATGTTTTGATTTTTCATTTTAAACAAGGATTGACTTTTTGTGGGTTGTGTTATATTGCATATGATAATAAAGTGCACGAGATTTTAAAAAGCAAAATTAATATGAAATACTCTTATTGACCCCAAATATTTTTGCCCCAAACTGTTTCTTTTAGTGGAACTTTTAGAATTTCATCTCAGTTCAATCCCTAATCTGAAAGTCTGCCAAAATTACATTTCTTATGCTTCACACATCCCCAGATTACACAGACTTTTGTACAGGCATGAGGAAGTACTCGGTGTGGAAAGCAAAGAACCACCAAACTAAATCAAAGCAGTGGGAGTGAGGGGCAGATCGGCATCATGGAATCTGAAGGGATTAATTTGAAAATATTTTTAAACTACTTTTCCTCTGTGAAAGGAAAAAACATTTTTTACTATGAAATTATTTGTTATCCCAACACTTTAGATTCCTCAAATATATATTTTATATACTTAAAGACAAGTTATAGAGGCAGGTCAAAATTTTATAGTGCCCATAAAACTGAACTACTAGCTACACTTTTTCCACATATATGTAGTAAATCATATTATGTTATCAAATGATTCTTTGACTTTTGAAATATGCCACACAGAGGCTTCATGAATACGGTTCTAACCCAGCTTTAACCGTCTGAAGCTCTAGAGCATCTAGGCTCCCTGTGAAGGGAACAAAGAGGAACAGTAATCTCCTGAAACCAATTCATGCATGCTAAACATGTTCAGAAAAGGCAGGACGAGTCCCATTCTTGAGGTACTTCTGTCCTTTTGCTGATTGTAAAGGGATAACAGGTTTAGGCTAACTGACTATCTTTTAGGCTCTGCAAGTATATGAATTTCATTCTTGTGAACAGATCTAAAAGAGCAAAGTATGAAACAGGCTAGTTAGTTTCCTCCTGTCATTTCCCCTTGATGCTGTCTACGTTTATAGTTCCTATTACGACTTGTTTCTACCATACCTCAGATATAATGTCTATCAGCTGTTAAAATACAATGGCGCTATCATTCTCCCACTGCAAAATACAAAATTTGATTAAATTGTTTTCATGCACATGACAGAACCTGGAGCTGATATGGAGAACTTAGTTCAGCCCTGGGATCCCCAGGCTGTTTTTTTTTCTTCCCAGTGCTACTCTCATTTGACCCAACACAACTTCACTCTGCAGCAGGCATCATTCAGGAAAAGCAATGCAGAGTAACTTGGCTGAAGTTCTGAACAATAAAGCTCTCACCTGTTGTAATGGTTTTCCTTAAAAACAAATTGTTTAGGTCAAATGTACCGATAACACAGAAATGCAGCTTACTTTGTCATCTTCAACACCATCATTGTCATCATCCTCATCACAGGCATCTCCTTTGCCATCTTTATCAAAGTCTTCTTGGCCAGAGTTAGGCAAAAGGGGGCAGTTATCCTTGGCAAAAGAAAGAATTGATGCATTATATTTACATCATGTCAGAATGACTTGCCTGGGCATAAGAGCAGATATGTTACACCAGAGGCTATAAAACAAGAAAATCATCCACGAATACTTTTTAAAGGGTTTGTTTGTTGCCAAAGATAGTAGTTCATTTGTTGCTTTCATATTGTACAGTAAGTGAAATGCATCTGCAAATCATTCTATTTCCCAGCTTTCCTTCTGTTAAAGGGATGTTTCCAGTAAATTTTAGATGAAACTATCTAGCAAAGAACAAACACACCACACGCACACACATGCTTGCTTACATCAACTTTTTATAGACAGTTCATAAAGTATGTTTGAAGATTACATAGAGAATAACCAGGTTTTGTTGCCAGAAAAATATACAAGCCAGGAGATGATCTTCAGAAACAGTTGTTCATATGGAAACTTACTGGAATGAGGTAGTACACAGCAGTAAAGGGAACACTGTAGGAAAGGGTTTTGAAAAATGGGCTTTTACACTGTTCTGCTGTACCTTTGCTCTCTGATGCACCCATGGCTTTGAAAATGAAAGGTAAATATATCTCTATTTTGTAATGGAGTTTTGTAAAGAATGATTACTATAAATCAGTAAAGCTTAGATTAGACTGAAAAAATAAAAACAAAGATAAAAAGTTCAAACTTAACATGTATTCCCTTTTAAAGAAAGTACTAAAATCAGCTGAAAAAACGGATTGCAATTCCACCACTAGCTAAGAATAAATATACCTATTAAAAAAAACACTGTGTTATTCTCACTTTTTCTCACATTCCATATCTACCTCAGACCAAAAGTGAATCTGCCAATAGACTGCAGAAATCTTTGTTTTAGTAACACATACCATAAGAAAATGAATATTCTAGAAATGTTCCCAGCCCTGTTTTTAATCTCAGCAGTTCTAATACTGTAGACAATTTAAGAAAGAGAGAACTGGAAGATTTGTGATAAGTATCAAAACCATAATGCAACTGCAAACTTTTTATGGCACATTTTTACCAAATACTCATGAACAGCCTTGATGGTCAAACTCAGTACTGACTACCAGTGATAGAATGTTTGGATTTTTTTTTTTTTTTTTGAAACAGTGGAAAAAAATAGTCAAAGCTTGCTCAGTCACTTTGTATGATTGCAGCTATATGTTTGTCTGTCTGTATGCTCTATAGATTTGAGTCCAATTTCATACAAATCCAGTAGTAAGGCAGAGACCTCAAGGGTAGCCAGTTCCAATAAGCTTTACCAAAATGAGTAGCTACGTAGAGGAGAGAGATCCAACCAGTGCACTCAAAAAAACTCCTATTAGATATTAGAAAGAGGACTTACACAGAATCATAGAATCATTTAGCTTGGAAAAGACCTCCAGGATCATCAAGTCCAACCTTTAATCTAGCATTGCCAAGTCTATCACTCAACCATGTTCCTGAGCAATGTCCCTGAGCACCACACCTACACGTCCTTTAAGTACCTCCAGGGATGGTGACTGAACCACTTCCCTGTGCAGCCTGCTCCAGTGCTTCACAAACCTTTCAGTGAAGAAATTTTTGCTGATATCCAACTTAAACCTCCCTTGGCGCAACCTGAGGCCATTTCCTCTTGTCCTATTGCTTGTTGCTTGGGAGAAGAGAACAACCCCCTCCTCACTACAACCTCTTTTGAGGTAGTTGTAGAGCAACTACACCTTCACCACACCTTCCACCTGAGAACTCAACCTTGAGACACAAACCCACTGGAAATTAGACTTCTTTGGTTCACCTGTTGACCAAGTTCTATATTGGTACAGTAATACTTATAGAAAAAAAATGTACCTTTCATGTGAATGAAAAAGAAATTTACAGTAAAATATATTACTAAGATTTTATTATTATTATTATTTACAACTACTTGCTTTATTCATACAGCTTTGCTTAGACAGTAGGGAAACCTTCAACCATTATCAGCTCAAAGAATGAAGCTTTGGTTTGCTTCTGGTATTTTTAAGGTGTTTTTCTTTCCCCTTAAATGAAGTACTTGTGTCTATTAGATCAACATGTATATTATAGAAAACATGAATCAATCTTTGGAAACAGCTTTTTCTGAATGGGTTCAGCATGTTGGGTTTATAGTGAAAACTAATCATTTGTGTTACATCTTGAGTCAACATGTTGCAGATCCTGATGACAGGAACCAAAAATGAATATATAAACTGCGATTGCTGAACTGGCTGGAACCACAATGAACACACATCAGCTAGGGTGAGGAAGTTCAGTATTTGAGGCTCATATTTCCAACAAAGTCTGAAACTCTCTTGTGCTGATAAAGGCCAGATTCACAACTTCAACTGGATTACACCTGGGTAACTTCTGATTCTCTCAAACTGCCTGATTTCAAGCTTTCCTAGTCTCTTGATCTGTATTCCTATTTTTAACAACTGCAGTGGTCTAGAACTCAAATCATTTTTGCATTTCTTTCCTCATTTTTTAATCAGACTTTATTGTGCTAGAACTTCATAACAGTTCAGAGGTAGATTGCTTTAACTTGGAGAAGGAGAAACCAAAATGCTTCAGTTCTGGGGAAGGAAAACAAACAAACAAACAAAACACCTCAGGAGAGAAGGTACTGCCCTTGTAGCCACAACTGATTCAGCAAGATCCTTGAGCACCTGCCCTTGTGAGAACATGTATGTAATCCAGTGCTGCAGGGGTCCCATTGACAGGTATTTAAAACTGAGTGTTTTCATTTAATTTCTGCTCAGGTAAAGCTCACTTCATCACAGTTGCCTGATTTGCTGCTGCAGACAGTATATGCCCCTCCATACTGTGCCCGTCATTGAACCATCAGTGAGGCAACCACTCAGAACTGGGGTGAGGGAATTACCTGCCAGGGGGTTCCTTCACCCCTCAGATATTTGGTCTGTGTCTAAACTGGTAGACCTGGCACAACTTTTAGCCCACTTTTATACAGAAGTGTAACTTTGTCACAATGAGATATCCAAATGATCTCACCTTTTTTCAGCAATTTCTGCTGGAAGAAACCCCAAGCCAGGAAGCCAAGAAGGACTTGCAGCGTGCTTCAGATGAGCACAGAAACAGGTCCCAGGGAACATACCATGGCAAACAATCACTGGTAAACCTACACAGAACCATTTTGAGGCTCCCTGATGCTTACTTTCTCCTTTGCATAGTAATCTTTCATTTTTTACTATGATGGCCCAGCCACAGCAGCAAGGGTGGAGAACAGTCCCATGCCAGGTCTAGAGCCAATGTGACAGGAAGGACATTCCTGCTGGGAGAAGGGTGAGAGCAGTGACCCCACATTTCTGAAAGGTAAGAGAGGCTGAACCTCCCATCTTCTTCCACTGAGCATTTGTAATATGGAGAACTCTGTCTAGTTACTCATACTCATCTCTTTGTTTCCTATTGCCAAAAATTATCTTAGGCTCTGAATCCAGTTTCATAGTGTAACTCTTTAAAAGAAAGGGATAAGCCCAAAAGAAGGATCCAGAACCATAGACCTTACTTGACCATCAGGGTCTTGTTAGAAGCCTTGCAGGTAAGATTTCCTACTCACCTGTACCCAGAGATTCTGTTTAGTTCTAGGTAGCTGTGTGCTCCACACATGCTTTAGGCAGCTCCTACTCAGTAAGCTAACTCCACTCAGGCACCCCAGCCTTCCACGTATGCTGAGCAGGAAGAAATCCAAAGCAGAGGACTCTGGATTTCATTTTGAGAATCCCTTACTGAATCTAGTGTTAAGTGAATACACATTTGATGGAATCTCCCAGAAAAAGAGCATGCTGTAAACACTCAAAGCTTAAATGAAAGCAACCAGCAGCTTGATGCTGAAAAACATTTCTCAAAACTATTTTGAAAAAAAAAAAGAAATTTGGTTATGGTGTAACCTTTTATCAACACTCTTTTACCTACCTTCACACAATGGTATGTCGCATTAGCAGCACAGACCAAGTTATTATTCGGCCAACCATCCAAATCTGAATCCTCACCACAGATGCGTCCATCGCCAGCATAACCTGTCCTACATTCACATTTGTACATGGGATCACTGAAATGGCCCAGATAGATGCACTCCGCGGACTTATGGCAGCTGTGTGTCTTGTCCTTGCATGGATTCTCAGGTTCACAGACCTGTAACAAATAAAACATACTCATTGAAACATGATAATAATTGCAGCCAGCTGTGTGTGCCTCAACTTTGTTAAAAGCAGGACAGCTATTTAGATGCCTAAAGACAGGAACTTTGTTTTAATTGTGGTTAGTAAGCCATATTGCTCCGTCAGTTCACATCTCCAGACAACGTGTACAATGAAAATAATTAAAACAAGCCACAGGAAAAATTGGACATTCTTCAAAAGAAATTAAAATGGTTAACATTTTCAGAACTCTATCTGCTTTCTTCCATATGTCATTAATGCCCAGAAAGTTACTGCAACGGAAAGTAGACTGTACTCACCTGTTTACTTTAGTGTTCCACCTGTCAGTCGGTATGCAAGGACTACCTTTCTTTCCTTAATTCAAAGACAGCCTAATGAATTTTCACATTCCCCTCAAGTAAGCTTTTGTTACCTCTTTCTTATCACTTTGGTTAATTTCTTTGACAGTATCTGAGAATCTTACATAGATGTTTTATGTTTAGACTTCACATGTTGAACAAACCAGAGATTGATTCAACAGCACCAGAGAGGAGGCATCCCATGGCATCTGTTTTAATGTTTTTGTCCTATCTATCAAACCATAGCCTTCAATATCATTTTCACTTCCTTCTATCCTTCCCCTCTGATAGGCGTTGGCCCAATGGAATTCAAGGAGAACTTCAGACACGTCTGATGATATCCACATTAACAGCAATATATTTATAGGGATAACTATCCTGATTCTTCAGTTCCCAACCCCCACAGGAGGTGTATATACCCCTGAGAGAAAGCAGTGTGATGAAGGGGAATGCCCATTTCTGGCATTTTACACTCATTTGGTCCTAGGCAGATGCCTATAAAAAATAAAAACCTTTAAAAAAAAAAAACAATAAATTCAGTGTTTTGTCACCCGAACCAAGAAACACCCTGAAGCAGCAGTTATCTATTTCAGGTTATCTTTGTTTTGCACCCAAGTTTATCATGTTTTCATTCACAGATACTTTCAGTGAGAATTATTCAGCTTCTGAGCCATCAAGGTCTCTTCAACATCACTTACTTGCTTCTCTGTCTTGGCAACTTCCAGCCCTACCCCATAGGGCTGACTTCCTTTATAGCGCGGAGGACATGGCAAGCAGTGGAAACCTGGATTCGTGTTCACACAGCGATGGACCTGATTCACCTTAAAGCAAACATCCGACACAGCTATACACTGTAGGAAAGGAAAGAAAGAAGAAACCAATTAGATGGCCATGTAATTCCCAAATAATGAAAAATTCACAGCAATTTCCTGATGTTAATGGAAACAAAGTCAATACCTCATCAAGATCCTCACAGACTGTACCATTGCCAAGGAAACCTGCTGGACATGGCCCGCATGACCAAGACCCATCTGGGTAACTGTTGCATTCTGCTCCAGGAAAGCAAGGATTTGACAAACATCCATCTGGAAAAGACACATAAAAGTGTAAATTAAGTTAGGAGCACAAAAAGCACATAAGACCATTTAAGAAACAGCTATTCTCTGCTCATTAGCTTAGACCACATCTGATACAGCCAACTCTCATAAAAAAAACTCAGAATTAGGGTTAAGTGTATTTAACATTGATTGACTATTGTTTTAATACGAAAATATTACAGGTTGCTAAATACAGTTGAATACATTACAGCATTTCAGGCCCTGATTGAGAAAGGCATCCTTTATCAGGAGAAGTCAGTACCAAGAAAACAAAATCCCACTGATCTAAACAGCACACAAAAAAGTTAAAAGTGCTTTCCTGTAACAAAGGTGTAATTAGCAGATTCCTGTAGTGTCAATTCAAAATTTTTCCATTACAGAAACAAAAGCAATAACAGCAACACAAACAGAATAATGGATGATTAAATACCAACCAATTGGGCAATCCTTCTTATTGCACATATCATGTTGCTTGGTATCTCCCACACATGGCTTTCCTCCGTATTGTGGCTCCGGACTGTTACAGAGGCGAGACCTCTCACGGATTCCTCCTCCACAGGTAACAGTACAAGCAGACCATGGAGACCAAGGACCCCACTGGCCATTCACTAAAATATGCAGAAGAGAGGAGAAGAGCATCACAGGCAATATACTGGGAGCAACATTTTGTGCCAGTGACAACAATCCTTTCCTCAGATCCCTGACTGAAGACAGTTTCTCACTACACACAGAGGAAGAAAGATGCTGGCAAAGCCTTCTACTGAGATAGCAATATTTCAGAAACAAACAAGCAAATAAAAAATACCCAGCTGCTTTATAGGCATTTTTGGCCAATAATTCAAAATAACATGCAGTGCCCATTGGCATGGTGCATTTCCACTTATGCTGACCAGAACAAGTAGGGCAGCTTCAAAGCTCCCTACTAAGATCACATTTTATACAGACAGCAGTACCTAACTACAGGATACAAACTTCTGCGGAGCCAGACCTGTGCTCTGGGACTTTAAGGTAACAGTGTGTTCAGTGAAGCATTTATAGTTTGTTGCAGCTATTATTCTTGTTTGGTAATCCATTCATTCGTTTATCTTCAATGGTACTGCTTAACTCAATATAAATGACCTATTTGAATGATTCTTCTCCCTAATTTATATTGGTACAATCCCACTTTTGTCATTACTCCTGAATTTTCCTGAAATATAAACATCTTTGAACCAAACTGTGTTTGTTCTTAGTGAGGTAAAAAACAGAAGAGCAATGGTGTATGTCCTTCAACAAATCATTTTTGTCAATGTTGCTAACTTTGCATGCACAGGTAGATTTTTAAAAAATACATATTTAAGTAATATTGAGTTAAAAGTTTGACATCAATTTCAAGCTCATATCCCATAAGTAGAATGGAAAGGATGAAAAGAGGAGGGAGTGAAGTGAAAAAATGAGTTAAAATCATATGAAAGGAAAGAAAGAAGATTGGCATGAAAAGCAATCTCTAAAGAGGTTGGAACGTGTACATGAGGAACAAAGAATTATAATATGAAATAAATGTGTTGCATATGTATAAAATATATATGCATGTATTCAAAGAAGCCTGGCTACTGGAGGATTAAATGTCTATTCCTACTATGTACAGTATCAGTTTCCTTTTAGCTATAACGTGTTTATACATTTACTATGCAGCAATAAATTACTAAACTATAAAAAGATAATTTCTCAAGCTCTTAATGTTTAAAGCCAAATCATAACTTGAGAGGTTTACAAAACCTCTGACTGCACTGTTACGTTCATTCTAAAAACACTGTGAGGCAGATTAGCAAGATGGTAACTACACATAAACTAAGCCATAGAGAACTGCTGTGAATACCAGGAGGTTACACACCAAGTCTATAGACTATAACAGGCATCCCCATTTCTTGACTGATTCCCCTACAGCCTCTGTGACCACTACCTGCTGAACCCGATGCTGAATCTCAAAACTGAGAGCAAATAAGTTATTTCACACCTAAGCTACAAATTACATTCTCTGTCATATAAATTCACTGTAATTTAGAGCTGTATAAAAAGAACAACACTTCTTGAACAACACTATTGAGTCACCTTGGATTTAAGACCAGACTTACCTGGGCATGGAACCTTCTCACATTTCTCTGTTTCACGCCCATTTCCCACACAGTTTTTCCCACCCATCTGGGGGATAGGGGAATTGCAGAGGCGGATGCGGGTGATATTTCCTACTCCACAGGTAACTGAACAGGAAGACCAGGGAGACCAGTGACTCCAGCCACCATCTTGACGTACTGCCAGAGAAAGGAACAAAATTCAAGGAAATAGCCCACCTGCAGCAGTAATACAAACTCACTTGTAAACTTAACCTTCTAATAGGCCTCTCACCACATCTGATGCACGTTCTCTTTCCTACCACTGTCACTTACAAAGCCCAGCATTTCACCTTGGTCATTCAATACAGCTTTCTTAAGAATCTCAATGACCAGCGTAGCACTGAAGTGAAGTTAAACATTTTACTTAAAAATAAACTTGTCCCAGTGGAGCAAATATTTAAAATGCACACTTGGACAATTAGCAGCTTTAGCAACAGCCTTAGGTACTCCTGTAGCTTGGATATAGAGGCTACCTGCACAGGTATGAACTACAGTTCTGGGGAAGGAGTATGATCCTTTTAACACTGAATTCCTGAACACTACTAAGCTCCTGGAATGGGCCAACAATTGTGAATGAATGGCAGATCAAAACTAGGACCCCCAGGTATCACAAATATGAACTGAGTGTTATCTCCATGCTGACTTCAAACAAGAGACTCCAGTTTGTAATATGAAAGAAAAGATGACATACTATCTTTTTATTTAACAGGGTGCCCAGAATGCACATAGATACTGAACTGACAGTAAAAGGAGGAATATCTGAAAAGGGAGAGATAACAAAGAATCCAATGACAGCTACTTTAATTATGCACATGAGTGTTCATATACCTACTGTTATGAATAGCAAGTGTTCACAGGAAATCCAGGCCAAGCGTATGTTTGCTTAGAGAAGTCAAAAGAAGCTTTAAAAAAAGGAAGAAATTTTATTACTTACTGCGATGGTCGCATTTCTTGAAGCTACACATCCTTGTCTGGATGTGCGGGCCTGTACAAGCACTCCTAGTGACATCACATGACCTTCCTCGCATCTGAGTCCCAGAGCCACAGGTAACTGAGCACTTTGTCCAGTCTGACCAGGGTGACCAGCCTTCCTCACTGTCATCAGCTGCAAAGCAAAAGGTACAAAAAAGTGCTTAGCATTGAAAGTTGCTTCTATTACCCTACCTGGAAGATTTTCACTTCCCTTTTTCTGTATAATATATGCTTTCTGCTTTAGCTCTCTCTTTCTAATTTTGCTCTCTTGAGCTGCCACTGAAGTTAGGGAAATATCGTTTAAGATAATGAGAGGTTAACCCTCATTAGATCCTGAATGTCCTCGTGTGCAGTATGCTTGCACAAGGCACTGACCTTGGAGGAAGGACATCTCATCTCCAGATAAGATAGATCACTGAGACAAACACTCAATTCCCATCTGCCTTTGACATTAGCATATAGGTCAGTATGATGAGATGTGGCCCCACCTCTGAACACATTACCATGAATGTGATCAAGAGCACATTGCAAGAATGTGATCTATGCTCTGAATAGGTAAAAAACTCTGATTTTATTCCAATGCATTTTTATTTAGAACATCTAAGCAACTGAAATAGTAGTGCTGTTTTCTTCTGTAATAGATCTGATCAGCACAGAGCAAAGAGTACTGAACTCACACTGAAGTCACTTAGTGAAATTATTAAAACTATCGTCTCAACAAAGCCTAGTCCACAGCCTGCAATTCTGTCTTAAACGAACCTTGTCAATCTGTTCCATATAAGTAAAACAGGAAAAAAGACGTCCTAACCTGTGTTAGTCTGTTTTAACTAGGCAGTATGGAAAAGAAACAACAGTACATATTGCTACTGCAAACAAATAAAAAACAGTGTCCAGCCTTAGAAAACATGACTGGGGAGGAGTATGCACCTAACCTTTAGTGTCCAACTTTGCTACGCAAGTTACCAGCTTACTTATAAGCAACCAATATAATTACTAAAGAGAGCACAACTCCTCCAGAAGGTAACTCTGAGCAGTGAAGTTATTTCATGTGATCCTTTTATACAAATAATAAGTTTTTTATTTCATCTTACCTGCTCTGACCTCTTGTTTTGACCTCTCCAATGCACTAGTGGTGGTTTTAAAAATTGACAAAAAGTATCTTTTTCTTTGGCTAAATACTTACAATGAGAGCAGACTGGACAGCATTCGCCTTCAATAAAAGATGGATCAGCACAAGAGACTGCTGGGCAGGTTATTTGATGGCACACAATTTTAGAATCCTACAGGCAAAGAAAACAATATACTTATGCTCACATAGAGAAGCAAATAAAGGTGAGCATCTGGGGAAGGCTGCATGTGTAGAAATTCTTTGGCCACAGACACGAGGACTATTTCTTTTTTTTTTTTTTTTAATAAGTTTCAGTAAATCTAGGCCAAGTTCTTACTAAATGTGACCAGACCTGGACAGTCGAGCTGGATTAAACCTGTTGTTTGTTTCTGCAGAGAAGAATATCTTCAGAACCTTACCTGGCAGGTGCACTTCGTGCAGCTATCCACAATCCAGCTTTCATTATCTGCAAAGACACGGCCATCCTGCCAGCAAACTGACTGGTTCTTGAGTGTTTTGTTAGGCCCAATTAATTCCCACATAATTTGGTTCTCTTCAGACTAGAAGATGAAGCAAATGAAAATGTTAGTATACTTTGTGAGCAAATAATTTTAAACAATGCAAAACTGAGAAATGCTATTGGATTTAATTTTTCCCCCCAAAAATCTGTACTTTTACATATTTATGTACCTAAAGACAATGACCTCAGGTACTGCAATACTGCATATTAATTCTTCAGCACAACCAGTACAGCTACAATAGTACAACTACACTCACACAGTACCAAGGGAAATCTGTTCTCAGTTTTTCTTCCTTCAGATTGGAAGATTTTACTCTTGATACATATGGTATAGTAATAAACTTCCTTCAGAAAGGATTAACTTTTCCAGAATAAGGTTGGCACACTTCAGTAAAATGTCACCATCTTACTTCACCTACAAAAATCCCATATACTTACAGTTTTGGTACTCTGTGTAGCCACTTGCTGATGTATTCAGAAATGGTATAAGCATGACTACAATGCTTTAACAGTATACAGGTAAGGTATAGTTTGCTAGCTTTCAATTTCCAAACTTGCAGTATCTTCTAGAGGTTTGATTTCCTCTGTGTATGAGTGCCTGTGAGTGTGTTCTTTTAAACCCAGTTAGTGAAAACCAAGCCTTCAATAAAGAGTTATACTCAAGAACTACTTTACTAGTCACTTTGAAAATGTGGGTCATAGAAACCTCTATTAACCTCCTCATCTACGAGTCAAAGCGCCAGAGGGAAGAGGAAGGAAAGAGCACCAAATAACAGACATCCTTCAGTTCTTCAGACTTGCAGGTACTTACCACTTTTTGGAGGTTATCAGCTAAATTGTTCACCACAATGCGCAGGCCGGTGAGCTCAGTGAACATTGTTCCCAGCTCTTCACAGGAGCGGTCACAGAACTCAGCCTTCTTCTCAGGTTTTTCACCCACATACTCAGTCGTGACAGCAGGGCTCAAGTGAAGGATTTCAGTGCTCTCATTGATGGTATTCACTTCAGCTGGTAGCAAGAGAGGGAAAAAGAAGAGTTGCGTATACAAAGTTCTTCCACAGATTACAGATTCCTGCTGAAATCACAGACTGGCACCCATGGGTAGAGTTTAAACACACCTCTTTTGGAACAGCTTTATGCTATATTATACCCTGAATAAAAGAGAGGGGTTAGATGTCAGCTGGTTCCAATAACAGTCTTTTCCTTTTCAAAATTAAGAGCCAAGCTTTGTCTCACACAGTCCTCACTTTAAAACACTGTTGGCACTCCAACACATTCATTTACGAAGAAAGCGTAACAAAAGGACACAATAACAAAAAAATCAAACCCATTTCATCCACTCAGAGCCATGAAAGGTTCCTTATTTTTTCATGAGCTATCAGGTTTCCTAATGCAGAGAAAAAGGCACGAGAAAGTCTCCTTGCAAAAAGTCATTGGCATTGTTCTGCCCATATATTCCATGGTTACTTGCACCAACTTTGGACCAATATGCAATTTATACCAGTCTCTGGGCTGCTCTATGTTGCACTGCCTGGTGTCAAACTCAGATGAGCTGTTATATCGATAGTTTAATTCTGAACTGAAATGGAGATCAAGCTAAGATCAGGCTGAATATTTGATTTTTCACTCCAACCACTCCTCCATCATGCAAACCTTAATTAAAATGGAACTTCTGGTGCATTACAGAGGGAGAACTGAACACATTCTAATATTAAGAGTTTAGAAGACCTCCCTGTCCATAGCAAACTCTTGAAAAAGAATGTAACAGAAAGCATCAGCAGTAATTAAAAAAAGGGGGAAAGAAAGAAAACACTCATAACTAAATAAAAAAATCTGTCTTCTGTTAAGCATTTAAATCTTCACTAGGTAAATATCCTATGGCTTCCATGAAAGCTTTCTGTAAGGACTCAATGGCATGTTCGACTTCAGTACAAGCTATATAGAAATCCATAGTGCCCCATCTCTCAGTAAAGATTTGCTTACCAGATTTAGTAACACTGTAATAACTCAAGCTTACCAAGAAAAGAGAGAAGCAAAGCATTTAGCAATTTAAAAAGAAGAAATCAGCAGAGGAATGTGAGCCTTAAAACATGAGCTTCTAAACATGCCAATACTACTCACTGTTGATAAGCCACTGAAGGTGGCAACACTATAAAAACTTTGACTGCTTGATTTGATGCTTGATCATACAACGTGAAGTGCTATAGTTAAATGCACAGGCAATGAAAATGGGAGGAGAAGTATTCTTTATTCATTTAGAAGTAAAGAAAAAAAAAGGAACAAAGAACCAACCCATAAGATAACAATAATTATTTCTCAAACATAATTAAGATGTTTAGTTTGATGCGCTTTTCTATTATTAGCTATAGAGTATCTGCTGCTAGCCAGGGTCTACAACAAATTGTTAGCAGCGTTCCAGCATTTATGTAATTGTCTATCTTCACTTACAGGACGGAAGAAAACCAATATACCACATAATGGATCAGACGTCTCTATGTCATAACTGTTTACTTCAACTGCTTTTTGATTCCCTGGAAAGAATGCAATTTTCCTACCACAGTGAAACACCAGGTTTCTCGGATTCCCCCATAGCACTTCTCAGGTCATTAATTTCATATTTTTCAAGCCAACATGGAGTGTGCCTTGACCGGAACATTCTAAGGACATTAATAAAGCTGCAATCTCAGCAGGAAACATAAACCAAAACTATGTTAGAAGAGCTAAATCCACACTTCCTACTGGTACTTGGCAGCGACTGAAAGAAGATGCCTGGGGATCACTGCAAAATCAGTTCTCTGGTGCTGGCTTCCTGCTAATTTCCTAAGAAGCACATGATTACCTTTAAAATGAGAAACTAGAAGAGTGGAATGTCCATCCTTTCACATATGCAAATGTCATTCTGTTGATCTAGCTGGAGAAGGGATTTTACTGATGTGTCTATTTAGGAATGTTTTTGTCATCTCTCCTACTCAGCACTGTGTGTAAGGCCTGCTTAAAATATTTGCAACCACCACACTACAGAGATATTTTCCTACCCTCAGCTCAACTGCAGTCCCAAGCTACCATTTCATCATACCTCACCTTCTCATACTAGGATAAGATACAGTAGGGAAACAGTCCTGTCTGAAAAAGAAGCAGGATTTTTGTGCCCTCAGAGCTGAGGGCAATTCACTGATAACATCTGCCTTGTGGGACGCTCTCATGTAAATCTGGCACCTTAGCACCTGTACCTCAGCTCAATGGGTGGGCGAAGAAAATGGAAAAATACTTATGTATTCTATGCTCAGTAGCATATCGCCCATGTCTTTTCATCTGTGATAGGATGGATGGATAGGCAATGCCAGAAAATCACAGTCATGCATGTAAGAAGCTTGTCAGGTCATTCTGATAGCCTCAAACCATGGCATACCATTAGCCCTCTTCTGCCATTAGATAAATAATTTCCATCTTGTAGTGTTCTCTTGGTATTGTAAAATAAAAGTAGAAATGCTGTGTATGGAACTATTTGCTAAGTATTTCCCAGGAAGGATAAAACCAAAATCTGTATAATTTATCAGACCTGAAAATTTGGCAGTTGACAGACATGATAAAATATGCATTAAAAAAATGCTGCTGATTATGGCAGATAAGGTATGTAACAGCATGTAGAACTCAATTATCCCTTTAGGTTCCCATTGGCTTCCTCTTTATAGTAGAAATATTGTACTAAGATATTCCATTTTTACTTGGTGATATTTCAAAACATTTGGTCCAACTGTTTTCCTTTGTGGTAGTCAACCAATAATAATATAAAAGCTTTGAAGACACCCTCTTTTATTGGTTTTGCTGGTTAAATCTATTTATACCTAGGGACCCCATCCTCTTGAATAATGAGACTGTTTTGTCTCTGATCGCTGAATATACCCTCAAGATTCTACCTTGACTTCTGGGAATATTGCTTCCCCTGGTAAATGAAGCAGGATAGCTGAACTGCATCCTTCCTGAAACCATCTCTTTTAGTCAGATTACAATTAGACCTAAATACATGTTCTATTTTCCCACAGCAGTTCTGCTCTCAAGCATTTTCGTCCACTAACAAGGCTGAAAACCAGTAATCAGTAGTTCTGAGTAGGTTCTCAGTAGTTTCTGAGTACAGAAAGCCGTGTGGCTGGGATAGATGATAACCAACAAATGAGGGCTTGTTTTCTTGCTTGTGCCATCTAAGGCCACTTCCATTCTAGCCCACAAGACTCATCTCTAACACATCATCACACTTGCGCCTGATGTCCTGCAGCAAGGGACACCTCTGGAATGTATGAAATAACCAACCAATATCCTTTATCAAGATTTAAAAACCAACTAGCAAGCTAACTTTTTTGTATATATACATACATATATACACACATTATATTTATATATCTTATAGAGACTTCTCATTGCAAAATCTCAAAACTCTGGCTCCCTTTGAAGAAGTTAAGACCCGCTACTGCTTAATTTCCGGGGTTTGTACAAGCAAGGAAAAATTTGAGCACAATCTGCTTAACTAACTTGCTCAATGTCATATGTCTTGGCAAAGTGACAGAAATAATGGCATTTCAGATGGTAAGAGTTTCAAATAAAACCCCAAAGTCCTGACTGCCTTGAGCAGCCACCATGTTCTTCTCATGGAATCAGTCGTCTTTGAGTCTTGACTGAGCTCCTGCCAGTTACAAACACTGGAAAGTAAAATAGCACCTCCCATGAGCTCTACTGCAAAACCTTAGTGCATACTTGACAAATTTTCATTGCTCTGCCATGATGAATCCAATCTACTCCCACGCACACAGGGCTCCCCTCCTGGTGAGTTCAGAATGAACAGGACTAATAAGAATACATGGCAGCCTGTCACATACATGCCTTCCATAACTCTTTTTTTTTTTTTATAACTCTTTTTTTTTTTTTTTCCTTATTTTACTTCGGTTGTTTTGATTAACGCCCTTCTGGGATTCAAACCCAAAGCCTCTTTCATTCAAGAAACTCATTGTTGAGTAATTTGGTGTCTTTAAGACCTCTAGACTTGCTCATGGATCCACTGAGAATCAGGAGCAGAATTCAGAAGCAACACTCCCAGTCTTGTGCTCAAAGAATAGAGAGTTTTACTCATGGAAGAATGTAGATATTTTCATACATATGCATTTTTCTTTCTATCTCTAATAATTTTTTTGCTTGACAGCTTTTCTCCAAACTTGAAAAAAGAGGCTCAGAACTATAAACCAAAGCAGAGTGAACTAAAGAAGCAGGCTGGAGAGGAGGAATGATATCTCAAGATAGCTAACAAGCACGTTCCTTTCACCACCAAAAAGCAACTTGCTTTCTTTTTCATCATCAAATAAGAAGCCTCTACAATTTCAAAGGGATCTGTTGCATGGCTTTAATATAATATGTCAAGATTGGCATTTCTCATTTTCAAAGTCAACTGAACAATATTAATGGGGTAAAATAAGCCTTACTTGACTGGCTCCTCTGACATCCTTTTTTACGCAGAACATCCTCTATTGAAGTATCAAAGATTAACTGAATATTTTGCAAAAGACCCTGTAATAATAATAATAAAAAAAACAGTTAGATCGATTTGGGATTAACCAATAACTGATCTGTCTCAACCCCATGCTACTGACTGGATTTAGCCATGGGTAAATATGAAAATAAAACAATCTACAAGGTATTAAAAAATTGTTTTGATAGTTTTGTTAAATACAATTTCAATACTTTAAGCAACAAAGTTAGGTATTTTCTGAAATAGGTTATAATAAAACAGTAATTCATCAGCTATGAGCTCAAACCTCCATGCCCATAGAGTGCCTTTTAGACTGTAGTTCTATGACACATTGTCCAAGAAGTCAAAGACAACTTTTGAAGTTCCTGCCCCATCGCACCTCCATTCTTAGCCAGTCATTCCCACGCGCCATGCCTTGCTCTCTCCTCAATTGTGCTGACACTACCCTGAGACAACACTATAAAAACAGACCAGTATGTGTAACTTAAAAAATAAAAAAAAAATAAAAAAAAAAGAAAGAAATTACTTTAAAACAGATTATTTCAGTGGCCCACTGAACTGTACAGCTCCAAAACTAGTTCCATCACCACAACCGAGTGGCAAACTTAGTCACGGAGGCAGGAATGGAGAGGCTGTGGGCAAGAACTTCTGGCTTTCATGCCAAAGCTAGTCAACTGGAACCACTCTCCAGCATGTCATGCTCTGACTGACAACTAGATGGCATAATAGGATGAGAAAATAAAGGGCCTTACAAATTTTTGAAGCCATGAGTTCAAGTTTGATTTGAACTGTAAGTGAAAAGAAGCCATCCTTAAAGCACTTGCACCAGATCACATAATTTTATGGACAGGAAGTAATTTTCATTTCATAGGGAAACCAGAAAGTTTGTAATTGCTTCATTTTAAAACAAACGAGAAGCAAAAAGTTTTCTACAACTGATTTTTTTCAAATTTTTCTTTTTTTTTTTTTTTGAAATTGAGATGCAAGGTTCAAAATGGCAAATCAAGATCTTCTGTTGGGGAATAATCCAGCACAACACCCTTCAACTCTATTAAAAATTCTTTTTTTCCCTTCTGTTTCTTTTTCAAATAAAATTTAACAAATATCGACAGATTCTGTGAACTGAACAGAAATACTCCAGTAGAAAAACAGGTCTTCAAGATATTTCCAAAGAATTCTACAAAATCACCACAAAAAATGTGATATGTTCAGAAGTCTTACATCTGGAAAAGAAAGCGGGTGGTTGTATAGGAACACCCATAAACTGTTTGTGTGCACTTCTCCTGGCCTTAGACTTTGCTTTACCAGTCCTTTGCTTTCAGGAATTCCCAAATTCATGCAATACGGATCCAGCAATGAATAACAACACATTCTGGAGAAACTCTGCCTGGGAACACCTATGACCTCATCAAATCCAAGGGTCGTTGTGAGAACAACACTGCACCTATTGCGTCTTCAGAAACTATTTGCAGCTACTTTCTTACCTCACCAGAGACCTCTGGGTTACCTACCCTGAAATGATTCTCCCGAATGGACCCTTTTGCCACATACATTCTGCTGTTCTCTGCTTTCAGCTGTTCATAGAAAGGCTCCTCCAGGATGAAGCTGTCAATAAGGTCACAGCCAACATAGAGGTTGTAGTTCTCCCCTGTTACTTGCACAGTGAGGTTCTTCCACTGCGAGTCAGCAAGGTCCACGTCTTCCAGGGAAATCACGTTCTGGAAGCCATCCACCCAATAGATGAGGTCCAGGGTGTTAGCTCGGCCATTGGAAATTATCTCAAACTGCCTTTCACTGATGCCAGGACCCTCTAAAGCAAGGATGGTGCCTCTAGATTGCCTGTCCTGTCTCAGGGTGGCTGAAAGGATAAAGCCCTCATTTTGTCGTATGAGTTTGACAATCTTTTTTAACTTCTCTGGTTTAAATGAAGGTATATGGTCAAACCGAATGAAACGATATGCTGGGATAGTGGGATCTGGACCCCGAAACAATTTTGCTCCAACTGTCTTTCGGTTTATGTTACTGATTTGAAGTAAATCAAAGGTATTCTCCTCTTCCTTGTCACCATCTGAAAAAGTTAACAGTGTGTGACAATGTGACTACAAAAAGTGTCTTTAGAAACAATTCTGCACACTATACTTAGTAATTGCAATTATATGACACACACGAAGATCAGCAGAGCAAACTCAGTACTCTCCCACCTCCACAAACATAATTGCTTTACTAGCATGCAAGTGAATCATATTTTCCACTTGTCATTTTCATTTACATGACACCTCTTCTCTTTTATGTCTGTAGGTATAGATGTTTCATTATATAACTGAACATATGACTATATAATTTATAGCACTATATAATACACAATTGTACATAATACATGCTGTATGTTCATGTATATGTCTATGCACAAATGCATGTAACAATATAATCATTAGATACTTTTATATATACAAATGGATAAGGAAGTTGAGCTGATTTCTGCATTTTGACTGCGAGCTAACAAAAATCAAATTATGAGAAGCCATGTGGCCCCATGACAACGGGAAGCAAGAGATGTGCTTTTTACAGGTTCAGGACAAGAAATCAGACGTAAATGAGGGCCTGGCACTGTGCCAATTCACATTCTACTTATATTTGATCTGTAGAGGTTTATTTCTCTAACTCCACCTTTTTAAAAAGTTCACCCCAAGTGATTCTGTTTGTGTCACAATCCATTTACACTGCAGAGAAAAATGTAATAGCAATTACTTCTGAGATTATATATGTTTCAATTAACGACTTCTAAATAGATATATTTTTAGATATTTATTAGGAAATCTTCATTTAGCGGTAGCTAGATACATCTACCAAAAAAAAA
The DNA here is from genome assembly GCA_013399115.1 of Anseranas semipalmata. Taxonomy (NCBI): domain Eukaryota; kingdom Metazoa; phylum Chordata; class Aves; order Anseriformes; family Anseranatidae; genus Anseranas; species Anseranas semipalmata. The sequence goes on along the minus strand of VXAA01004977.1, from coordinate 183,587 downwards.
GTCCCAGCAGCTACAATTTCAGGCACTTTAAAAAAGTCATATATGTTTACTGTGTCCACTGTATGTCAGGTAAGCATATTTTTACACCAGGTTTTATCTTTTTCAGTTACTCTATATCTGGCTAAGAAGTGTCAGAACTTACCCTGAGCATCTGAGGAAGCCCACAGGGTTATCAAGACAGCAAGCCACAACAGCCCGCTCCTCTGCAGCATAACTCCTATGAATAAACCAAAAAGAAGTATTAGGGAAATAATCTTTATCAGCTACAAATATTTTAATTTGCCTCAGGACATGCCATAAGCAGAACTCTCATTATACACTCCAACTACACATATAAAATCAAAATTTCTATCTTGTCTGATTATTGTCATACTTATCCTTGGGTTATTCTTGATGCCAGAAGTAAAACATTATGGCATCAAGTGAAAGGATGAAGAACTCTTGACAATAAGGCTCCTTTTCATGTAAGTGAAAAAACGTTTTTACTAGTAAAAAAGGAAAGCCACACAGAAAAAATATATTTTTTCTCCACAATTTTTTATCAGGTGGCATGGTGACCACATGATAGTGTATGAGATAACAGCATATTAGTAGCTGCATCTTTACTTTGGATCACAGAGCTGAAATTTCTTGTTCAGCTGAAATTCCCTGTAGGATAATGGGATCTCACTAAAGATAGTTCTAATGACTAGGGATAGTTTTCAGTACCTTTTTCAGTGTCTTCATACAAACTCCTCTCTCTTTCTCATACATCTATCATTATCCATTCCCACAACCCTCTGTACCCAATCATAGCTGGAGAAAGTGCCTTTCAACGCAATGCAGTTTTTGCCCTGCAGCGCTGTACAGTTAAAAGCCATATAATTGCATCTCCACATGTGTGTGCTCTCACAATGAACAGAGTAGACAGCATTCACTTGAACGTGCAGCCATTCACTTTTCCGCATACAGCCATCAACACTTCCAACTTCAACACTTCCAACGCTCCACACATTTTTGGAAGCACTCGGGGATACGACCTTTTGCTGCGAATATTTTCCTTTTCCTACAGCTCTTCTTATTTCCCACAACTCTTACAATTTGGCACCCCGACGTACCACCGGCAGACCCAGGGAAGCGTTTTACCTCTTGCGCCTCTCACACCCAGCGCCTCCCCGTGGGACGCTGCCCTGGCCCTGGCCCATCGCCGCCGCTCCGGGCAGCCCCCTCCCCAGGACGGGTCGCTTCGTCCCCCACCTCCGCGATCCGCTTGCCCAGGGCGAGCGCGGCCGCAGCAGCCCCCGGGGGGGGGACTCCCGCCCGCCTGGCGCCTCACCTGGCATGGGGGGAGCCGACGGGGCGAGGAGGCTCTGCCTGCTCCCGGGGCGATGCCGGCGGGGTGCGGAGCGGGGTGCGGAGCGGATCGCGGTGCCCGGCCGCCGTCGCACGTCCCTCCGCGGCCCCGCGCC
>VXAA01004977.1:162022-181782 GCA_013399115.1 Anseranas semipalmata | reverse complement strand
CCGGCGCTTGGCGTCACCTCGGCGGCTGAGAGCTCGGTGCTGCGGCGGCCGCTGCGGCACAGCTCAGCCGTCCCGAGCACGGAATCCTCTCGTTTTCACCCTTGTTTGTTTTAAAATTTGTGTTTACGTTGCGGTGGCAGCTCAAAGGCTGCCCTGGGCACCGTCCCCCTTCCGTTTGTAAACTGCCTATCGGAGGGCAGGCTCTCAAGTGAGCCCCAGCACCCCAGCCTCTCTTTACTCCTCGTGGAGCACCGATCCCCGCTGATCTCAAGGAATTTGCTCTGGGCCTTCTGAGGCGTGCTTCTCCTTACGGAGAGAGCCGTGCCTCAGGTTAGCATAAGCAGCACACAAGAAATCTCCCTCTTACGTTGCTCCCCGTCTGGAAAGGACTGGAAAGTGCCTCCACAAGCAAGGTCTCCAGTCCCAACCCTTGGACTAGTACGTCGTCCTGCTGAGGAGCAGCCAGCGTGCTGCAAGCACCACGCTCCATGTGGAGCCGGAGAAGGAATCCCTGCGGTGGGTCCACAGAACCTGCCCTAAAGCATGGAAAAGTTTCAGAAGTCAAACGAGAAGACCAGGATCCCCGCTGCTGAGGCCTGATCCAGGGTTGCACAATGTCTGTGGAAGGATCATGCAGCTGGTGCAAAGAGGCATGGATTTGGGCTCTGAGAGATGTGACGCATCTGGAGAGTGGAGCCCCATCAGTGTATAGGTGGATATACCCCACAAATGTTAAAAAAAAGAAAAAAAAAAAAAGATACAGAGAAAAAAAGCATAGAAAATCATCAACTTTCTCATCACAATTTGAAATTCCAGTAGAAAAACATGTTGCTGTTTCAAAACTCAGAAGACTTCAAAAGGCTCAATCTGTCACTAGAACAGAAAACGCCAACGCAAGCATCACTGCCTTGCCTTTTGCCATGGAAGCTCCTTCCAACTTGGCTGGCCTTGGCCTTGCAGGGTAGTGGGAGCCAAGGAACTTTCCCCTTTCTCACAGGGTCCAGGGGACTGAGCCAAGCTAGGAGGGAGAGGGCTTTTTTGTCTTCCTAAGACATTTGGTTTTCAGTTTTGTGAAACCTCAAGAATTTAAAAAACTAGCTAATGAAGTTCACAAAACCTCAAATTCTACTGCGTTTACTCATTCCCCCCACTATATTAAGAGTTAGTCTTTATATATGTAGCTGTGCAATGTGTTTTCCACAGGACTTTGAAGAGCACTGGCACAACTCTAGTCAGGAATCTGCTCTGGGTTCACAGCTGGAGAGGAGAGGGCAGCAAAGACTTTAAGAGACCTAGAAGGTATCTGAGATAATGCGGTTTACTATTGGTACATTCATATAAGAACACTTTTTACAGTGGAAATTTTCAAGTCAGTAAAAAGACAGTGCAAAGTAGAGATAAATTTTATCCTGATTGCTTTTAACCAGCTACCACATAATAAAACTCTTCTTTCCATCTCTGTGGGCGTTGCAGGAATGAAAGACTGATAGCATATTGTTTCAAGCTGAGTGATTTATATATAGGATGATGACCTTTGAGAAGACATATTTGCTTCTGTTCTTTCCACGACTGTGAAAATGCTCACTGCTTACTTTCCCCTGGCCACCTTTAATGAGGTAAACATCATCTTCATTCCAGGATTCCTGACTGAAAGGCTCACAGGGATGAATGCACATGCTGCTTTTCCCAGCTAGCCAAGGTGTACACACAAACATTGGAGTTAAGTAGAGTGCGAAAATGAGCAATGGTAATTACAGAGATCATAAAGTAAGGTTTGCATACGTTTAGGAACACAAGTGAGGTAATAGTAGTTCTCATACAAATGGTTTTCTTTAGTATTTTACCTTCTTTGCATTTTGCTTCAGACTGGCCCAAAAGCACAAGTACTTAACTTCTCATTTATTTATGCCACCTCCCTTTCCCACTTCCTGTCTACTGTTCAGGGTTTTTCTTTCCCTTTTTTTTTTCTTTTTTTTTTCTTTCTTTTTTTTCTTCTTTTTTATTTTCTTCCTTCTGCACCAGCCTTAGGGACTTCCATTTTGGATCATGTGAGCATCGTGTAAGCATGCATTACTGAAAATCACTGGGGAATGGCAGGACCCCAGTGAGTCTGGGTCTGCACTGTCTCAGAAAGTACTGTGATGGATCTCCACCAAATAATTATAGTTTTTGCCAAAGAGTTTATTGCTGACATTCTGTCTTAGCTTACACTAGGGCAAGACTTGTGCCCTCCTGCATCAGAACAAATTCCACTGAAGAAACTGGAATATGCTATACATACTAGAAATTTTTGGACTGCTTTTCTGATAACATTGAAGATATTGTGGAACAGTGCCAGAAGACAAATTCCATGATTTTTGCTGAGTGAAATCCTGATCAACATTTTTTTTTTTTCCCCCACAAAAGCAACCTCACTCATTGAAATGAAGCCAATTGCACAAATATGTTGTAAGAGTCCTTCAGGTCTTATCCTGCAGTCCTGAATTTTCATCTGATGCTGATAAAAATTCTTTCTGGAACGCTGTCCGACTGGCATGAAGAATTTTTCCCAGAAGCTTCAGCAGAGTCAGACATCTGAAGAGAAAGATTATTTTGATGAATGCCACAAGAGCTTTTCAATTATGTCACTGATTGTGTATAAACTTTACCTTATTTTTACTGAAGACTATATGTTTGTAGGATAGTGGATTTTTTGCTTTGTCTTTTACATGTGTGAATGAAGATAAATGAATAATTCCTATTTTCAGTGTCTGAAAGCAGTAGATTGAGGTTGCATGTTTCACGAGAAGTCCTTGAGGTCAGATGGTTGCGCTTACTTTATTTTCATCATCCTTCTTAATTCATAGGAATAACCAAAATTAATAAGAACAAGCAAAGATAAATTGTCATCATTATCATGAGTAATAGCATGGATTAGCTTTTAGTGCCTTTTTCATCTGTTGTACATATTTGCACCAGACAGAGAAACAGAAAGGAAGAAAGTTGCAGGGCTCACCCAGCAAACTAATGATAACTTAGGACTGTTACTTCTTTTGCATCTGCATATAGTCTTTTGTTCATTAAGGCAGTGTCTCCCCATGTCTTGCAGTCTCCTACATCAGTGAATATCAGATGCCTTGTGATAGACTAGTAAGTCTCTGCATAAAAGCTCCATTATTCCCACAAAGGTAATTTCAAAGACCGTATAACTGTCTACAATCATCACATTGGGGGAAATCACTTATTACTGCAGTTCTGTTGAGAATAGCAATACTGTGACCATTGATTTAGGCTATACAGAATGTTTCTTCACCACTGTGTCATATAGACATACCAGAACTAGAAGACAGTGATCTGAGCAGTAAGATTTTTGTCCGCACTGGTTCTCCAGTGTTGGTTGTACAGGTCATGAACTACCTTTTATAGTAAACATCAATTTCTTCCTGTACTCCAGATTGAAAATAATAACAGTAACTGCAGCATAATTTGTTGATTCCCCATGTAATTTCAGCACAAGTAAATTAATCTCATAAATGCAATCATTTTCACAAGCTCAAAGGTGAAGTTTTGCCCCTGGAACTGCTGGACATTTCTGAGCAGCTTAGTAATGATACCAATACAAGAGCAGTAGGGTAAGACTCCATGCCTTTGCTATGTAGGTTAGATTGAATGTTTCAATAGTCTTTGAAAGCCCTGAAATCTGGGAATCACTGGGCTTCCTTTGCACGTGCTTCTGGAACAGCTGTGGTTTTAAGTTCTGTATTTCTGTAAATGTAAGATTCATGAAATTAAGTGTTAAAATGGAGATTGCACCCCCNCCCCCCCCCCCCCCCGCCCCAAACAAATACATGAGATACAGAAATGCATTTTTTTCTTTCTGTGGTGATGCTTGATTTTCATAATTCACTATAACTGGGTTAAAGAACAAAAACAGATGACTTCAGATTAGCATGTGACTCAGCTGTTCATTTTTCTGAATGAGCTATTACTGATAGGGAGAAAGACCTAAGCGGTTCCTCAGACAACATGCTGGAAGTACTCCACATAAATGCAAATTTTTAACACCAGAATAAATTACAAAGGGGCAGTGAATTCATCTAGGATGAGCGAGAAAGTTGTTCTTGACAAAGCTTTATGTATGGTTTAGTTTAAGTTCTGGTGCAGAAGTGGTCAGAATAAATGGACATCATAACCGGATACTTAGTTTTCCCTTTTTTTTTTTTTTTTTTTTGTTCCCCAGGGGANNNNGCAGAAAACCCGATATTTTATTTTTCCTTTTTTTTTTTTTTTTTTTTTTGATCCAGAGGGAGAAGTATTCCATTTCCAACCTTCTTTAAATAATTTCCAGGTATAATATGTATATAATATGTATCCAGTTAGAAGTGCTGACACCTGTCAGACGAAATGGCCATGGGCTTTACAAGTACCAGCTGGTATACTTTTGCAATAATCTTGTCAAAGAGGGAAATCTTACTACCACCCATTTACAAACCTAGTCTCTATACTCAACAAAGTGCTTATGCATAAAAGCATGCTCAGTGGTGTTAGCCAGACCACTTAGAGTTTAAAACTAAGCACATGTATGAGCATTTTACTAAATTGGTTCCTATATGATTTAACTAATATCCACCAATAACTTATGGAATGAGCAGAAAGTGGAGCCCTAGACTTCTAACCCAGAAACTTGAAACAGGAAACTTTTTTTTCCCTATCCTTACAGTACACATGACAAAACAAATGTCCTTCTACAAAGAGTTAAATGTGTCCTTGACCTTTTTTACAGAATTTTGGTGTTCTTTCCCCTAATATGAGCTGCGGAACATCATAGGGATGCCAAATATTTTCAGTCTCCAAGAAGGAACATTCCCCTACCAAATGCAATGCAAAGAAGCACTGAAAATGCTCAGTAAATCCCACTCTGTTGCTCTGGGTTCCAAAAAAATAAATAAATCTTTTTACTGGTTTCAGAACAGATTTGTTACCTAAAGATCTGTTTTTAATACAACTTTGTTACACAGTTTCACATTCTATCACAAAGGTATTGCTATTTTCAGTTATAACGGGAATAGAATACATCACTGCAGCACTGACTTTTAAAAAGCTATGACCATCCTTATTATGTGGGCTGTAATATTATCATTCTTATTTTATTTGCTGCATTGTATTTTTTGTATGTCAAATGGGCTTCAATCTGTCATATTTACTTATGTTCAAAGATAGCCCAAATCTCAAAGCTTTTAGCTAGTATGATTTAATCCATATTTAGAAGTAAAACATACTGAAGTTGGTAGTAGTTATAGCTGAGGAGCAAACGAACACAACTAAAATGATAACTTCAGTGGTTCAGCCCAGATCATAAAAATTGTCCAGGTGACCAGCTGCCATTCATTTCAGTAGGAGGTGAGAGAGGAGGTGTCTTTGAAGGCCTAATGCCTTTTCACCTGCTTAAGTGAAATAAAATACTAAACGCTTTCTGAGGTCTTAACAAGTTATAGCAAATGTTTGAATGATCTCACTCTGAAAAGGATTTTTATTGGAGACCCATGTTTGTGTTTCATCAGAATCATGCTGGCTCCTTTCTTACCTGTGCAACTGTCCCATGAAGTTTAGGTTATTCCCGCTGTTGCACGTGTGATTGTTGTGGGGAACCACTCTGTGGGGACTTCAGGTAGGAACACAGGACGGGAGGCCTTCTCCTAGGCAGACCTGAAGCCCCCATGCCCAACAGTGCTGCCTCTGCCACATTCACTCCCTCCTCCTCTCAAGGCCCTGGGCACCTGCACCCTTCCCCTTGTCCTGCACTTTTCTGTAGGTGCTGCAGCGTGGCCAACATCAAAGTATGGTCTCATCAGGTACAATGCATTCCTGAAACAAGGGGTTCACAGATTCTGAAAAAAAAAAAACAAGAGGCACAACTGGGAAGAAAAATCGAATGGATGAAAGCCTCAACAGGGCAAGAAAAAACATACTTAAAGAATTGAAATTGATTGAAAAAAAAAAAAATGAAAGGACACAGAGAACAGTCTGGGGGTTTGATATCTCTCCATATGTGCAAAACTCCCACAGACAGAGCCATGGGTCCCACAGGATGAAGTGAAGAGATGAAAGAAAACAATTCATGAAACTGCTACAGCTGGCTGCGGAACTCTAACTGGGAGAAAGCTTCATTCAGCTGTGGCCTGATAATGATCATGATGATTAAAGCTGAGCAAATAATTCCCATATATTTTTTTTTACTCTATTATGAGTTTTGCCTCTTTTTCCCGTCTTAAGAACATCTACACACAGACCACAGCTTCCCCTAACACATTAATTATTTGGGTGTGCTTGTATAGCCATTTCTTGCATTGCTGATGAATATCTAAAATACAAGTTGTATTGCTTAGCTATAAACAGTCAGAGGAGTCAGATGGCAGCATTTCATCCCCCCAGGAAGCACACCGTCATTTCCATAACAAATACTTTGGCATATATTTTTAAAGTTTGGCTTCTTATAGTACTCATGCTTATAAGCATCCATTTTGCTTTGCAGTGGCTCTGAAAGCCACTGTCTAAATAGAACTAAATCAGTTCAAAAAACCACTGAAGTAGTTCAGGGGTGAAGAAAATCAGTTTTGCTGTTATGTTCCTTGTTCTACTGTGGCTGGTACTCTTGAAAAGTGAACAGGGAAAAACTTGCTCTGATTGTACAGCCACAGACTACTCAATCTGACATGGTTGTATATTACATGTTGGGGAAACTGGAGCAATGGGAAAAATATCTATTACAGCATACGCCAGAAACAAACCAATGTATCTCCACATACAATAATCCGTATGATATTTGTTGCAGACTGATCTTTCGGTATATGCTGGTATATTTTTCTACACTCTCAGGATAGACTTTCACAACAGGAACTTTGCCAGTTCCTGCAAGTTATCCACTACTTTTTTTTTTTTTTTTTGATTTGTAATTAGTTCTATGTTTCACTCTATTCAGGAAATAATTGGCTCCATATCAGTCAAAAGAATATAAGGAAACTGCAATTTATTCCCCTTCCTAGAAAATGTATTCTTTCTATTTTTATCCATGTTCTCTGGCAACAGAAATTGTAAGTTAATGAACAGTGATATAATTTAACCTATGCATGGTTTACTGACATCAATATTCTTACTTGTTTACTTACAGCAGTTACCTGCATTTCTCCCTCATGATACTATTCTCTTACTATTACTTCACTTTCCTTTCCACAAATGCTCACAATGATGTGCTGGAAATGGGGGCACAGGAGTGGACTGATATTCACCAAATCGAGAGAGACATCAACATTTCTTCTTGTCTTCCATTTACTTATTTATTTTATGTTTTGATCACAGAATATTCACTTCCAGGAAGTCCATAAGAACAAAGCTCATTCTACTTCAGAAAAAGCTCTGTTGACCAGAAACCTTCTTTTTTTTTTTTTTTTTTTTTTTTCGCTACCCATGTAATTTATCTTGAACTTGCATGGTGATTTGCATGGTTCACAACATTAAGGGAAGGAAAAGCAGTAAAGTTGACTTCTGGCATTTTTGCAATCACTACAATGTTTTTGCAGAAGTGGGGATGAGCCAGTGTTCATGGTGGTGGATGCCTAAACGTTGGTTGTGTAAGAATAAGTGTATGCCTCTTCAAAGATGTGTCCCTCACTACAGCATCCCTGGAAGCTAGCTGTGTTCTGCCAGCTTAGAGATGCTGAAGTTCAAACCCAGCTTGGGTAAAAATGTGTTGCTTTACTTCTATTTACTTTGATTAATCATGTACTGCATGTTAATCTTGTCATCAGACACCTCTTGTTCAAATACAACAGAATGCCTTGCATTTGCCTTTTCATTTGAATTGTGCTTACTATAATTCCTCATTCTTCTGACCCTAAATCCTAAATTAAGGTGACTAATAAAATACAGAGCTTCTGGAGTCAAGTCTAGATATCCATGAAGAGGTCTAATCCCTTGCATATTTACCAAACTCCATCCAGAAACAATCTAGAAAACAGGTCAATAATGACCTTCAGACAAATATCATGTCCAACGTGGCTTGCTAGTTACTTGTCTGCCAACCTGGATAGCTCTTCATTCAAAAGTCCAGCTCTTGTAGAACTCTTTGTTTCCCCCAGTTTAACTAATCATTTTCCATTTGCCATTGGGCTTAATGTTTTGCTTACAACTACAGAATTAGATGTAATGAATTTTCCTTCTCTACACAGTCATGTCTTAGCACAAATGACACCATGATCTTTCTTTTGTAAACCCATCTTACTTTTGTCCAGTTTTCTCCCCATCATTCCTTACTCTTTGTTTTGCTATTTACTCAAGTCTTTGTGCATTCCTGAGATCTGATTTGCTCTCTCCTGTATGAAATACACTTAGACTAATTTTCCCCATTTCCCGAGAGGCTGTCCCAGATGAGACAGGTTCACTCAAATTCTTTGCTACCGGGTTTTGAAACTCCTGTGCCACTTTCTTCAGAGTCCTGGTGAAGAGTTTATTTAATGATGTAAATTTAAGCATGTCAGACTCTGAGCTTTTCTTTCCATATGGCTTGCATAATATTACTGTGACAAGATTTTAGTAGGCAGTCTATAGCCCTGTTCAGGTTTGATCTTGAAGAAACATTTTTGATCAACTACAATACAGCTCTCTTTAGACAGAAAGTAAGCAGAAAGACATGTCCCCTGCATCATCCTCTTTGACTAAGAACTGTAGCTATGCTGCAATTACACTCATGTGAGTCCCCATACATAAACAAAGCAAAAAGTTATTACATATTTAAAAGCTATTTATTCTTCTCACTATCACAGATACATAACTAAATCCTGATTTGTTTCCTTTATTAAATTACTCAGTGCTCTCTTGTTGCTATGATTTTCTTAGATTCATTTCCAGTATATGTAAATTAGTGGAATATTTGGAACATGAATAGTTGCATGTACATTTTGTGTGCCAAAATTTGATTGAGGTTCTTTGTTTGTAGGAAAACATATTTTTTAGTAATTAATAATCACTGAACTGCCTGGTCTGTGATTAGAATTACTATGTCAGCCTCTTGGATTATAAAGTGAAGTTAGACACCATTTCTGCAAGAGTGGATTTCACTCTGTCAATGGAAATGATGCAATCTCTTTGCCCAGACTAGGGTTCCTTCTATGCAGTGTCAATAACAAGGGATATATGGACTGTGGAGCCAACTACTGATATGTTCAGCCAACTACCGCTTCCAGTCTCCTAAACCACCTGCTGAAGGGAGCTGATGCACATAATCAGAAGACAAGGTTGTTTACAACATGTGGCCTAAGTACCACTTACAGAGTTGTTTCTTGATGCTGGAGGATAAACTCACCTTTTCATCCTGCCTTCTCCTCAAACATGAGCATCAGCCCAGTGTGAACAGGAAGTGGATTTGGGTCATATGTCTGCTTTTGTGTGTTGCTTAAAAGACTGCTATGAGATGATCAGAAGATTGACAGCTTTAACACGTCAGAGAGAAACAGCAATAATTAATTGTACAGTGGTTGTAGTTCAAACACTGTCCACAAGCTTGAAAGATATCTGGCTAATGATGCCAGTGTTGTAGCCATAGGTACACAAGTTGCTCATTGCTACTATCTCAGTTAAAAGGATGTCTTTCATCTTTCTTTTAAACACACAACAGTGATTTCTGCTCCTGTTAGGACACAGTCTGACCTTATAATATAAATCCGCAGTGATTAGTTCTGCCAGGAAAATCAGTAGCTTCCAACTGTCTTAGACATATGGCCTAAAAAAGTCAGATCCATGGAAGAACGGCTGTGTTGCCACAAAACAAAATGATCTCAGATTATTTGTTGGAAAAAAGACAGTGAATGCTCTTTTCTGAGGTTTGGACTGGTTAGAATGCTGATTTTCTTAGAAATTCAGTCCCAGATATAATTAAAAAGTCATCAGACTTCTGCATCACAGAAGTCTGTGTAAGGTTGAACACACAGCCAAAAGGAAATGTGTTTAAGAGCTTTCATAACACGAGGCCAGTGCGAGATCTTCTTTGATCTTTATTGGATTGCTTTATAGACAACCTATTTCACAACTGTGTTTAGTCATCTGCCTTCATGATAGAAAGCAGATTCGGTGTACGTTTGTGCATTGTTAAAGAGGTAACCAGGTCATGGCACAGGACCATGTCAACCAGAACAGTATTGTCTTATGGACATTCCCTGATTAGGTCCATTCTACAACCTCACATCAATTTACAAAGATGTCAAAAAGCACCCTTTCCCAGGTTAAAAAAAAAAAAAATGTCCCTCACTCCCCACCCCCTCCCATCCATTACCATGAGGAAAAGGAGAAGATCCATAAGAAGAATTTTAAAACTAATGTTGCTAAGGAAGAAAAGATTTCAAGTAGAAAAGCGAGAGTTTAGAGCATTCCAGTTGCAATGGGTCGGGAGCTGCTGTAACTATAAAAACTGTAGGCAGGACTTTTCTCACTTAACTTAGAAGTCGGTTTTACAAATCTTAGCTAGTCTTAGACCGACTCCTTCTATGGTTAACACAGAGACATAGACATTTCCAGAGGGTGACTCCTCCTCTCCTAAAAGCAAGACTAAAGTAAACAAGATCCAGAGGTTCTTACCAAAGACCAAAATTAACAAAACATGCACAAATGTTGCAGGTTATAGTGACAATAAATGTCAGAGATGTCAGAGTTCACACACTGTTTTGATAAGCCTGAAACAGATTTTTTTTTCCATCAGTGTTACTGTCTATCTAACTTTTCCAAGGTCTCTTCAGCCTTTCCTGCTGAAAGGTTCTATGAGTTCATAATTTGTTCCTTGATTAGCAAGGCCTCCCAAGCCAAAAAACTAGTACGGAAAGTAGAGAGACATAAAAATAACAGTGAAGACAAAAACAAAGAGTACTTAAACTCCGAGAGTGAATGAATAACTGAGGACTTCGAGTCCGTCACACAGAGACAGGGGAAGATAGAATGTGCTAAATTCAGGCATAGATCTTGATGTTTAAATCAATGCTGGACTCATAAAAAACAGATTCGGAAGAGGAGTTGATTTCTCATTGACCTTCTGAGCTCTATAACAGCAAGATAAACCCTCAAGACAGTCAGGCTGGTAGCATAAAAAGAACAAGTTATTTCAGGTCTTGTACCACACCTCATTATGCAGAGTTTCACAGAGTAATATAAAACCCTTTGAAAAAGACAGAAATTCCCTCATCTCAAACTGCATTTATCCAAAGGTTGGATCATCATACAAATTCTGCCAGAGATTGCAAAGACAGTGTAAAAAGCAGTGGCTGAGTAGTGACTCAGGCTGTGGAAAAGGATGGGCCTACACTTCCCTGTGGGTTTCACAGCTACCTCTGGGAGCCATGGACTCAGACACCGAGTTCATTTCTGCAGTGAGGGTTCTAAAGCTATCTGTAAGTGTTCTCTACCAAGCCAGCTTCTCTCCTGGACATCCTTTCTTTCTCCTTTGCTGCTCTACCCCCTCTCTCTCTCTCTCCCATCTAATCCTCTCCCCTTATCTGTCCCCTATACATGACACCAGTCACAAGATCTCCTCCTCCCTGCCTTCTTCTCTTGTCTAGTCCGCAGATCTGCTGTCCTTCTGTTATCTCCCGACCAACACTACTGTTCCACACTCCGGACTCACCTGGTCTTGCACTTCCAAGTAACTCTCAAACTGTGTCCTTGCCAGTCATGAGTCAAGCTACTTGCCCTTGCTCTTCTCTGCTTACTCATTCAGGGCCCAGGAAAGAGGCCTCTCAGCTGCCCAGGACCAAGGCAAGCAACATCAGCAGTGTCAAAGAGCCTGAAAGGCCTCACTAGCCCCAGAGTCCCACTGAGTGATATGCTCCATGGCTCTGTGAGGTTGGTGCTTTGGGAGCCAGCTAATGGTGGCATTGCTAGGGACTGAGGTGTGGTCACTGCTGAGCCAAACAAGAAATGATCTGCAAAACTGTAAGAAACATCAACAAATCTTGAATAGCCCATTTTTTTCCAAGGGTTACAACTTGGCTAAGTATAGTTGCTTGTTCCTCAAAATGGGAAGACCTTTGATTGAATTTTGAGTAAGGGCACAAAAGTTTCCCCAGAATAACTTTTAAGTATGAGTTGGGGAAATCACATGTAAGATCGGCCCATTCCAACATCAGAAATTCAGAAACAACCTTTCCAACTATTTTTTTTTTTCTGAAACTTCTTAAAAAATGAGCTTTGTGACAGCCTCAAAAGCAGAAACTTCTAGCTTGGAGTATCAGCAAGGGGAAAAACTTAAAAACTAGTAAGAAGAGAATCATGTAGCCTTAACCTAGAGATGTTGTTAAATGCACTGCCTGTAACATTCCTATCATATATATAGCAGTTGTTACTGGATACCTTGGTATAATCCACAAGTATCAGATTAACTACACCACCAAATATTAAGCAAACATAAGAGATTTATGTCAGTAGGAAATAGAATTAGACCCTCATGATGTAGGAATGTTCTTAGGAAGGGAGGATCAAGGATATTTTCCTAGTCAGGCCATAGTCTGTTGATTGATTATTCTAATAGGAAATTTATATCTACATCTCTGACAAGTCCAAAGGGTTGAAGATAAGTATTGTTGAACAAAGAAAAGAAACCTTTAATCTTGCTGATTCAAAAATTAATTTGGACATATTTTATGGACACATGCAAACTGAACTGGAATCAGTACAGTTTTCTGAAGCTGAAAGCACAAAGCAGAAACCTCAGAAAACACACATTTCATGCTTTGAGCAGACGTTATGAAGATAAAATGTGATGCTCATTTTATAAACCTCTGAAAGTAGAAAGAAGTGTTGCGGGAAAACTTCAATCCTCCAGTAAAGTGGCANAAAAAAAAAAAAAAACCTCACAAGATGAAGTGTAGCTGATCTTTTGTATTTTTCAGGAAAATTTGCATGTCTGTTTGACATATCTTCATGTCAGTTCTATTATACATTTTATGTAATAATGCTCTGCTAAGAGTAAAATTTATTGGGAAAATGTCTGATGCTTCTTACAACATGAACACGAAGACTTTTTGTTAGTTCTCTCACCCATGAAACTTAAGAAATCTCAAATGACAACTGTTAAATTGTATCCTAGAGACAGGCATGAAAAGAACTCCTCAACTTAAACTGACGGCCATAAGTAACTCCTCATTACAGCTGTGTTTAGAAGGGAGTGAGAAGAGGTCACTAAAACTATACATCAGACTGGGAAGTCTCACCAGGAAAATATGCATTTCTGGGGGTGACACGGCACCATGCATTGTCTGAACATTATAGAATATGGAACAAATCCTGATGTCCATACTCAGTTTTTAATCATTATTTACTCAAAAATGTCACTGAATTCAATGGGAACAGTGCCAGCATAAAGACTGAATTAACGTTGGAACTGTGGTTTACCTTTTAAAAGATGACTATTCCAAGTACTCCAAAATTCATATTAACCTTGACTGTTCAGAAGATCATTGGCCTCCTGAGGCTGCAATGCAGTGTTAGTGTTGCAGGGTCGAGATCATTTGAACAGTCAGTTCCAGTGTCCTCCTCCCGTACTCATGAAACCCCATGCAGAGCCTCTTTATCCTTCATTTTACATGTACACCTAAGGCTCAAACCTTGGCTCAACCTTTCCCAAAAGGAACCTAGATCTTTAGGATATGTCTCAAGCACATAACAGCTCTGGTCTTTTAGGGAAGTGGGTAGTGGGAAGGTGTTCACATACAAAATTTCTCAAGGTCTAAGTTAGAAGTTCAATGTCAGCTAGCAGAATAAGCCAGAAAAAGCACCACATGAATGTTGAGGCTTAATGTCTGTTAAAGAGCAAAGAATCTCTATGAATGCATTGACTGAGTGCCTGGGAGGCACAGAGACATACTGCTCCCACTGAAGCTAAGCTAAGATGCATGTTTGGGGCCTTTGGAGAACCTGTGCTATTCCTGCCTCCTGCCTAATGGGGCTCCTCAGGCAAGTTTCACGTGGACATGTAGAACTGCACAGAAACCATGCACATCAGTGTCTTGAGCCACAGGTCATCCAGAATGGGCCACAGCTGCAAGGGGTTATGCCTACTTTCTGCAATCTGGATTTGTATTTCAGGGAAATGACAATACAGAAGGTCATAAGGAAGGGCCTGGAATATGCATAGATCTTATCCTGATGCTGTGTTGAGATATGAATTATATGTGCACCCAGAGCTGAAGGTTTGGAGCATACAAAGATCTCATAGCATAGATATAACCCCAGACATCAATATTTTTGGATGCAGATGAATATTTCTAGGTGCTCGAAAATCTATATACAGATTCCAGTTTTATTTTAGGAACACTTTCCAAGTAAATTATCACTGATGTAATAGCTAGGATTTTACTGGCATAATTCCTGACCAACAGATCTGAGTATAAATAAAGCACAGTAACTCACCAGGTCTGGCAAGGGATTCCTCCTACAGATCCTTTTGAATAAGCTCTTCATAACACTTCCATATGCTTCTCAGATGCTTTCTTGGGTCAGAGTGAAGGTTTGGGGGACATCAATATAAGGAGAGAGCAGTGGGCTCGGGAGCAGGGACAGAGAAGGTGTACAGCACAAGAGGGTGCTACAGAAGCAGAAGAGAAGAGGGTGGGTATCTTAACTGCATTTCCTTGTTTTCAGAAGGTGAAGTTTGTATTACACTAAGTGGTAGCTTTTGTGTTCTCCTAGACTCTGTATTAGAAAAGTTCTGAGGAATTTCATGAAAATGTAACACTGTATCTTCTCCAAGTATTTTAAATAGTCTCCTGAAGGAAGTTTGGTATTCTAAGACATTTCAAAAAAAGCATATTGTCTTTTTCTGAGTTCTAACCAGTCACATAGTCATCGAAGAAAATTCACATTCTAACTCGCATTGCTCTTTCAAGTCCATCTAGTTTAAAAATGACAAACAATGGAAATTTAAAAGTCTGTAAATAGTGAGAATACAGCAGCCCCCTAGGTGTTATGTAATGCATATTTTAATTGGGAAAAAAAATAAAACAAAAATGGTATTGATATTTATCATAACGGTACGTTTATATATTGTGGTTAGCCAACTGAGAAAAATATCTCCATCAGCTATTTCCTTTCTCTGTCATGGTTTGTAAAAAGCCTTCTGGAATATTTTAGATGAGAAATGTGAAACTGCTTTTTTATATATTCCATTAGAACTACTTCCCCAGTCCAAGAAAGTGGTGGATAATATGTTCAATGGGAAGTAGGCTTAGCTAGTCAAATGCTGTTTGGCTTGTGTCAAATATCTTGGACAAAATCTTGACAACCTTGCAGGAAAAAAGAAATTCATATATGAAAACATGGACTGGTGGAAGAATTAAAGATGTGAAGCATTCTTGGTAATATATAGGAGTTCTACTACCAGCGGTGCAGCCATCTTTGACTGATGAAGTAGAAAGCGCATAGCGCAAGCACATTTTTTTCATTGACTAGCTTTTTGGATTTGGCTCAAAGAACGATCTTTACCGACATGCGGTGAACGATACTGTACATGACGGCAATAAAACTCACTTCACTTTCTCCTCATTCTCTGCATGAGTGATGATTGTAATGGTATTCTCTGTCTTTGTTCTTTTGTTCACTCCTTGAATTGCTACTTGCAAATGCCAAGTTGCTTTGCACCTGATTTGTCAAAAAAAAATCTTCTCCTCTACCACTCAAACCTAGCAGAGGAAATCATCCGAGGTTGGTTCAGTGGTTTACAGGAGGAACACAGAGTTCTGATAGGGTGTGTGTTATTTGTCTGCCCTCTTCCCTTGCCTGTTATATATTTATGATTGCTCCTGATTCTATTTCCTCTCTCAGTCCTGCGTGTCATGGTGGTGGATGTAATTAAATGTTTGGAATGAGAGGGGTGTGCCTGCCATGAAATAAAATAATACTTTTGGACCTGCACATCTGCAACACAGTATTTGTTTTACTTCTCTTTAAACATGTAAAGTAAATTGTTTGACTTTGAGAGGACTCCCCTGCTGGCAAAATGATATGCAGAAGTGACACTTGCAGCTTCTTAGCTGTCCTCAGATGAGATTCTTCTCACAGTAACAGGAGAAGCAGGGTTTCCAGATGTCATTGTCTCCAAAGGAAATAAAAGCTTCCTCTTTACGTGGCCCACACAATGTGTTCCACTTCACTGCACGCTACTATGCCAGGAGTACAGTATCACATTGGTACTGTACCCACAGCCTTCAGGATGACAAAATATAGGACTATAAAGAAAATCTATAATAGGTGAAATACAGTTCAGTGGTTCAGTTCATGTTAGGTTGAATCACAACATTTGAAATCAATCAAGGAGTGACTGATTATATCTGAACCCTTGCTACTTTCTCAAAATAAATAAAGAAATAAATAAAAATAGATCTTTTTTCTTTTTTTAAATACATGTGCTCTTTGAGGCTGGTGAATGAAGAAATGTCCCCTGTTAAAGCAAATGCAAGACATGTGACGGAGATCTACTAGATGACCTGAAGAGTGTACAGAAAAAGCACAATTTGTGCTCAGGATGATCTCTATTAAAACTATCTGCACTAACTCACATGTCAAATGGGGCATTTCCACATTCAAGTGCTATATTTGTTTGTAAAATTACTGTAAATACATGCAGGCATTTTTTTTGTTCAAGTCACTGAATTTGAAAACATGTAGAAGGTAGATTTTCCTGTTTCAAACCTTCAGACTGAACTTCATTTGGCATTTCTTCAGTCACTGTGTCAAAGCTCTGTTGGTTTACTACAACTGAGGAATGTACCTGATGTGCATTTCAGAAAAAAAAAAAAAAAAAGTATAATTTGTTTCCTGCAAAGCAGTAAAAAATTTCAATTCAGGCACCATTGTACCTCCATAGTCCACTTAGAATTATCTAAATATTTACTTCGCACGTCCCTCAGAGCCCATTTCCAGAGTTAGCCCACAAACACGGTCTTCAGAAGTCAGATTTTCTCTCTTCCCTGCCCAGATTCAAGGGTACTTTCAGTCACTAAACAAAAGGTTTCCTGGCTTTAGAGAAGGATGAAGGTTTTGATTTGTCCAAATCTCATTTTGCTCTCCTTTTGGGTCAGACACTGAAATGAGGTTGAACCTATGATGCTGATGTCCACTTACAACAAGAATTGTGGGATCCCTAAGGGACATGAACAGGAACCAACAGTTAGCGATATGTAAGCTACCATGCTGTAGGTGCAGGGCCCAGAGTAAGTGTAGTAGCCTTCCCTGGATAATGGATAAAATAAACTCTGCATTTCCAGCTGTTCAGTCTGTCCATGTTTTTTGCATAGAATAATTATAAAGGATATACAGAGTGTGGAAAGTACACTAAGAAAACAGGAACTCCTCGAGAACCTCCACTGTCTTTGTGCTAGTGAAGAGAGCACTACAATACTTTCATCCATTGTTCTTCTTCCATGTGCTCTTAGTTCTGCTGTCTGTAGTTACCACATTGCCCTGCATGTGCTTTACACACAGATCTTATCCTTTCCCAAAATAATGAAGGAAATAATTACAGGTTGGAGCTGTTATTTGGGGAGGAATTAAAGAAATATGCTGAGAACTGGAACAATTTTCAGAAGCTTGCAAAGGTAGGTGAATATGCAGGAGAGAAGGAAGGATCAAGGTGAAGAGAAGGCTATATAGGGAGAAAGGTGCAGAGATGAAATAGAAACTGTTTTCATAAACAGGAAAAAATATGCCATTCTCTACCAGTAATACTTTCTTTTTGGTTTCCTGAGGAAGCTGTTTTTCTGGTTGCTGCAGTCCTGAGATTCAGGTGGTTGTGAGCTAGGAGTTCCCTGCCCAGCCAACTGGAAAGGCTGGGACTGGAATTCCCCAATAGTGATGATGGTGACTGACAGGGAAGGTGAGTTACAGAAACTTCTCTCTTTATATAGTTGTAAGATTTGCAGCACAAAAAGCATGGAGGTCTCTGTGCAGATTGAATTCAGCACAAAAAGCATGTGAACTTTCCCTAAGGTGATGATCTAGATAAGAAATACAAAAACATGGGGAGAAAAGGAAAGTATGAGGAGCTGGAGAAAGAAAAATGTAGAGAGGAGAGAAAAAATAAGCCAACAGAAGTGGAAAAAAGCTACATTAATAAAAGAAGTGCTATAAAGAGATTTCTTTTGCTATGCATGACTCAAAAAAACACATTTCTATGGCATACTGGAAAAGTAATGTCATTTTTGGATCATTGTGATATTCTACCTGAGTCAACCTGCTATGTACTATAACCACATATTTTGAGAAATGCCATGTTGAGGAAGTGAAGACTTCATTTGTGTAGACTTGGAAAGGAAGTCATAAAAAAACATTCCTTCCACTAAGATTTTTCTTGAATGGAATAAGGCACCCTGTCTCTGACTGGCTCAGATAAGCATTCAGGTGAAATCATGCTATTTCACAGACCTGACTGTCAACAGAAACCAATCCCTTCATGGGCCGTTTGCTATATTGTCTGACCGTATAATCCAAATAAGCCACAAGCACCAATCTGTGGTGAAATAGAGAAAGAGGATTCAATGGAAGACAGTGAAGTAACAGTATGCTACCTGATGAATTATCAGCAAAGAACTCTTTCTCAGCTTGGTGCTAGAGGACATTACTATGTTACTGAAGATACTTTCTACCAGGTGAAGAGGCTAGCCTGGCATTTTAGTAATTATATGGTAACAGCACTTTTTATAAATTTCAGTGGAAAGGACAGAGGACAATGTGGATCCAGTTTTCCACTTACATGGAGAAGGGCGGACTTAGAGAGGTCCTCCAGTTCTAGGTATGAGATAGTTTTTACTGTCATAATAAGACATCCTTCTAGAACCAAAAGAGTCTTTCAAGCAAAAGAAATGTTAATTATATGCCAATTTACATTTCCCTCACAGATGTATGTAACTTACTAGTTTGGTTTTCTGTCTTCTATAGTAAGACATCCAGTTGCTGGGACTTTGGGGAAAAGAGGAGAGACTCTCCTTTCTTTTTCTCCCACTATTTCTCTTTATGAGGGAATAGAAAATAGACAGATACATCAGTGGGAAGCAGGGGAGGCAGTAGCTGTTTCTGAGAACATCTCTGTGTTTTATATGAATCAATAAATGAATCTATTCAATAGAATAAATAAACACTGAAAAAGGATGCAAGACTCAGATTACACTCAGTGGCAGTTATGCAGTGCTTAAGTGCGTATCTTCATAAAGGGGTTAGTCTTTCATAAGATTTTCTTTAAAATGTCAGCCTTGTCTGAAAATTAGAGTGGGAGGGAGAGAGATTTTGTGTCTGTCTGTCTGTATGTATATATAATAAAAGGTAAAATAAATACAAATGAATTGAAGCCTACTTGTGGAATTTGTTATTTCAAAAATAAATTAAAAAATAACATCCTTATGCTTGGGGGGAGAAAAAAGTAATTAAATGCAGCTTTTCACAACAATAGCCACACAGATCAAATATGCATATAGATCAGAGCAACTACACATAGACTGGTCAAGGCAGCAAAGCCGTGCCTGCTGCTTCCCCCATGTGTCTACAGAGAAATAGGGGGAACATGAAGGATGCCATAAAGTGAGCAGAGACCATGAAGAAATAAGAAGCAAATATTTCCAGTTTTGAGAACTGTATTTTGGAGAGACAAAGTAAAGATCTCTTGCACAACTGTAATATGTCTTGGGGAAAAATCCTCTTGAAACCACAGTTTTGTTTTGTTTTTTGTTTGTTTTTTTTTTTTCTGTCAGAAACCTTTT
>VXAA01004977.1:136813-161992 GCA_013399115.1 Anseranas semipalmata | reverse complement strand
AAAAAAAAAAAAAAAAAAAAAAGAACATTCCTAAGTCTGGAAATTTTAACCTTTCTAAACATAAATCATCATCTACCCCCACCCTGTTCCTCCAGTGCAGAGCACCTGCTTTTGCTTTGTCCAGCTCTGGCTGCATATTAAAGCTACTGAGTTTTCCTAGAGAAGGAATGTGTCTTCTCTGCAAACTGCCCTGCAGTCAGCACTGGGTTTGGAAAAGAAACATAATCTCTGAGAATCTCCAGAGGGCAAACCGATTTCCTAAATGGCATGCTGCTAAGTAGTGGAGTGGCTTTTAAAATCCAAGTTGCTTTTTGCATTTGGTGGGTTTGCCTTGGTGGTTTTTTTGGGTTTTTTTTTTTTTTTTTTTACTTTTCTGTAAGTTGTATCGATGAGCTTCCTCACCTTCTCACTGTGAATCTGCAGAAGGGATGCACCACTGGAAATGGAGCAGAAATGGCAAGGCCAGTGGGATGAGCAGAACTGTTAAAAAATTTCATGCTGCCACGTGGCTGCCTCTCTTCCAATCCAAGCCAAACACATTGACAGTCAAGAAAAGCAAAGGTATAAAACAGAGAAGCACCTCACAGCAGGGACTGAAAACTGTCCTTCACACTCTCAAATCAGTGAAATTTCAGAAGTGACCTGCACCCACAGCAGTCCCCTCCTAATCCTGCTTTTAAATAAACTCTAAAATGGGAGCATGATGCCATCACTGATGGTACGTTTCTGCTGCTTATAAGCCCAAATTGATTAATTTTGTTTTTCTTGAAGCTCCATGCTGTCTACAAAACCTGTCTGCATCCAGGCTAAAGACACTTCTCTGTGTAACTATTCCAGAATATCTGTGGTGCTTGAATACACCACTTGAACACCCACGAGTCTATGGGGCTGGATGGGATCCACCCAAGGGTGCTGAAAGAGCTGGCAGAAGTGCTTGCCAAGCCACTTTCAATAATTTACCAGCAGTCCTGGCTAACCAGGGAGGTCCCAGTTGACTACCGTTTGGTGAATGTGACACCAAGGGCTGGAAGGAGGACCCAGGGAATTACAGGCCTGTCAGTCTGACCTCAGTGCCAGGGAAGGTCATGGAGCAGATCACCTGGGGTGCCATCACACGGCACGTACAGGACAACCAGGTGATCAGGCCCAGTCAGCATGGCTTTATGGAAGGCAAGTCCTGCCTGACTAGTCTGATCTCCTTCTGTGACCAGATGACCCACTTAGTGGACAAGGGAAAGGCTGTGGATGTTGTTTACTTGGTCTTAGCAAGGCATTTAATACTGTTTCCTGTAGTCTTCTCCTGGAGAAACTGGCTGTGCATGTCTTTGGCAGATGTACTGCTTACTGGGAACTGGCTGGATGGCCAGGCCCAAGGGGTTGTTGTAAATCGAGTTAAATCTGGTTGATTGCCAGTCACAAGTGATGTTCCGCAGGGTTTGGTGTTGGGGCCAGTTTTGTTTAATGTCTTTATCAATTATATTGATGAGTACACCCTCGGTAAGTTTACAGATGACACCAAGTTGAGTGGGAGTGTTGATCTGCTCAAGGGTAGGAAGGCTCTGCAGAGGGAGCTGGATAGGCTGGATCGATGGGCTGCATCCAACTGCATGACATTCAACAAGGCTAAATGATGGGTGTTGCACTTGGGTCATAACAACCCCAAGCAGCAGTACAGGCTTGGGGAAGAGTGGCTGGTAAGTTGCCCCGCAGAAAAGGACCTGGAGGTGCTGGCTGGCAGACAGCTGAACATGAGCCAGCACTGTGCCCAGGTGTCCAAGAAGGCCAGTGGCATCCTGGCCTGCATCAGAAAGAGTATGGCCAGCAGGACTAAGGAAGTGATTGTCCCTCTGTACTTGGCACTGGTGAGACTGCACCTCAAATACCGTGTTCAGTTTTGGGCCCCTCATTACAAGGAGGATGTTGAGATGCTAAAGCATGTGCAGAGAAGAGCAGCAAAGCTGGTGAAAAGACTAGAAAACAAGATATATGAGGAGCATCTGAGGGAACTGGGGCTGTTTAGTCTGGTGGAGAGCAGGCTGAGGGGACACCTCATTGCTCTCTACAACTACCTGAAAGGAGGCTGTAGCGAGGAGGGTGTTGGTCTCTTTTGTCAGCTGACAAGTGACAGGACACAAGGCAGCAGCCTCAAGTTGCACCAGGGGAGGTTTAGATTGGATATCAGGAAGAATTTCTTCACAGAAAGGATGGTTAGGCATTGCAACAGTCTGCCCAGGGAGGTGGTGGAGTCACTATCCCTGAAGGTATTTAAGAGACTTGTGGATGTGGTGCTAGGGGACATGGTTTAGCAGTGAACTTGTAGTGTTTGGTGGATGGTTGGACTTGATGATCTTAGAGATCTTTTCCAATCTAAATGATTCTTTGATTTTAATGTCATAGGTTATCTCATCCCCCACACCCTACAGACAAGCCAGAGCCCCCACACCTTTCCAGTCCAGAATGTCTTCCAGAGAGGAAGATATAACAACAAATGCAGAGCCTGGGAATTAGAGTTTACTCTTTTCTTTCTTCTCGTTTATGAAGATGTGCTCACAAATTTCTCTAGTATTCTTTATTCTGTAGTATTTAATTACAGAAAGGAGAAACACCAGCTTGTTCTCACTCCACTGTACTGTGTGTCTTGTATACATACACCTTTGTTATTCAAAGCAAGAGCACAGCTCTGAAGCATAACTTTCTCCATCCTCCTTCAGCTTTGTAATGGACCTTTCTTTTTTCCTCCCTTCATTTCCTAAGCCACTGATTTTTAGTATGACTGTCATGCTCCACCCCAGAGTTGCATGCTAGCAACACATTGAGTGCAGATACCCTGATATGAACAATATTTCATGCTCTTGGCCATGGAGTTTGTATTTAAGTGACATGATAGACTACAGTAGTTTTGAGTGATGAATTTCCATTAGTCTAATTACACCAGATTGCCTTTAATTATTTATTTTTTTCCTCACCTTACGTTCCACTTCAGGAGAGCATATAAGCCGAAAAGACACAACCTGACCAGATTCATTGTTTTCAATGGGACCACACATGCCTGAAATTTAACATAAGCCCAAGAACTTAACAAAAGCATCTTTAATGGCAAAATCATAACTACCATCAAAGCCCTGTATTTCTCTTAGAATTATGTATTTTTAACTGTGATTCTTTTACTTGAGGACTAGCATTTTCTAGGGTAAGGGACAAACATTCATGCAATTTCTAAATACATTTAAATCTCTGCTCACCAACAAAAAATAAAGCTTGATTGGAGAAAATTCATTTAAGTAGGTATTTCCTTACCAAGCTCTCAAATTACTGCTGTACAAAGTAGGCAGCAACCTGACGACAGCTCAGCACATTCATGCATCAACCTTTGCCTACGGTGCTGCTTCATAGTATCCAGATATGCTGTCCCATCAGTGTGCACCTGCTGAGCTGGGTACAGCAGCACAATACAAGCTGATACTGTGATCAAAGGAAGATGAAAAAATGAAGATCGGTAAAAGCACCAAAAAGTATAGTGACAGAAACCTCTGAGCAGGTACAGGGCACACACCCCAGTAGGTCATTACTGTTTATTGAAAAGGAAAGAAAAGCTTATTAAAAAAGGAAAATGTCTTGTTCTATGTGTCTTTTTTTTGTGTGTGTGACATTATTAATTTAAGGCCATCCTGCTTTCTTGCTTGTTCTTGTCACAATTCCCTTTTTATTCTCTTCTTTTTTCCAGGCTTGTTTTAAATTCAGTACTCTTCTTTTATTGGGTTTATAGCATGGCCCTACAAGCAGGAGTTTTCTTGGTGCAGCTGAGCTTCAGAAAAGTAGGTGAGAGCAAGAAGCAGGACAGGAGCTCTTTCAGTTGATACTGCAAAGGACACAATGCAAAAGTACAGCCCTAGAGCAGGCATCCAGAGTTTGCTCTGCTATGCCATTTGGAGTATGTAGTTTAATAAACAGCTTCTGGGTAATGATCTCAGCTGAAGCAGTTGCCACCCCAAGTGTTCCTTTATATTCTAGCACAACCCTCTTCATTTTCCCAGCACAAGTGTTTGCAGGGCCTCCTGGTAAACTGGATTGGGAATTGAGACAGTACAAATGGTTAAGGCCAGCAGGAGCTGGATTGAGCAGGGGAAGGAGAAGAAGAGAGGTCAAGGTTGCTTAGACAGTCTTGCTGTGGGACACAGGGAAAACTGAGTTCCCACAAAGCCAATATCATTTTGGTATCCAGCAGAGTTATGATAAGTTTACTGTTTTGAAGATTTACAGCTATCTGCTGCAAATGACAGAGGACTAAGAGACAACATTTCAAATGCAGACAAAAAAAATAGAAACAAAATTCTCGCTCCTATGAAACTGCCCTTGACAAACATGGTTAGAGATGGCACAACGCTACAGTCAGTGTGTTGGTGCTCAAGTTTCCTTATAAGTATAAAATAAATACAAAAGAGGGGAGAAACTGGCCCAGAAAAAGTTAATGAGAGAACTGACATAGATTTTAGTACAGCTAAGAATGCAAGCAATGTTTATACTATGAAGGCAAAGTCATTTCCAAAGTTGACAGAGCTATTCTATTGTTAGAAGTTAAAAGGCAGAAGATGCATCATGGGTTCTTCACTGCCTTTAAGCAAGTCTTAAAAATTTGCTAAAAACTAAAATGAAGGTTAAAGGCATCTGAGAAATTTTTCTAGTTTACTTTCATTAATGCATATACTTTAACAAGCCTCAAAGTCATGTGTTCATTTATGCTGTACTGTGTTACACTTACGTTACCTGAATTTTAGTTCTCATATTGTGCAAGCAAACAGCAATGATGTCATTACACATTTACCCTTTATGCACAGATTGCAAAAAGTTATGGTATATTCTTTTCTTTCAGTTGGTGACATAATTATGTCATTCCACAGTCTCTTTATAGACTTAGTATCATAATTGAAATAGCAGATTAAGATTTCTTGTATGGTAAGGTCTTCTGAGTATTATTTATCATGAGCAATTTCAAGAAGAGAAAGAAAGGGAAAACAAGCTCTTGTTTGATCTTTTCCCCAGACGAAATTTTTTTCCACCCAGACTCCAAATGTTTTATGGCTATTGTGTAAGCCCATCACCTTGCTTTGTGGGTAATTAAGTCATTAAAATAACATGCTATGTTACCATATACCAAGGCAAAAATGCCTGATTTCTATCAGGAAACTGTAAAAGGCCAGATGTTTCCAAGAGTTCAAGCAGAATCACAGAGCTATCACTAATCATGGGTTTGTTTGTGTAGGAGAAAGTGAACCCATGAAGTCAACGTGAAACTTCCTATATAGTTCATCCAACTCCGTAAATTAAACTGCAGCTTATCTTTTAGGACCAAAGTGACAGTCTTCTTAAAAAAAAAAAAAAAAACAGCAACTAGTCAGAGATCAGAACTAACTGTGGCTTTCAAGTCACTTGCATCAAATCTGTGTACTGCCAGATCATCAAGATATAAATATTCAATGGAAAAATCAGACCTGGGCACACAAGCAATTGTATTTCAGCCCAACTATTCAGGACACAGGATATAAATCGTATGCCAACTTTACACTTTTAAGCCAACAGTATGCCAGCTGTGGGAGACAGATGATATTTGTTTTGGCACAAACCTTGAGTGATTTGGACCTGCAATGGTTGACTCAACGTTAAACTTAGAGAGACAAAGTTAACAGACTGAAACATTTTGAACCCATTTGAATCAGAAAAATGAGACCATACCACGTTATTAGTTTGTATCCTGTGGTCTCAGCATTTATTAATTAAAACCCTAGAGGCAGATTATCACTGGCTAGAATGCTAGTGAATTCTGAAGGGAACAGGAATTGAAATGGCTGAGCTTTGGACCACTGATTGCTTACGTCCTTGGAGACAGAACTCAGCAAGACCTAAAACTCCTGGAAAATGAGCTTTCACTCATTTCTGCTATAGTTTAGGATTAATATTACACCATAGACTCCAACATTTAATTACTATTGGTGTTCCTATCTAGCTAATTTATCTTTTAAATTATGTGTTATGATGTTGGTCACAGAACATAAAGGCTATAGTCACATGAATTCTAAGTACTGTTAGTGAAATATCACAAAAGGAATTGGTTTCTGCATTGCTGTTTACAGCTACGTGTGTTTACACCAGGGAAAGAATTTACTTAGATTCTCAAATACTTTGGGTCAAGTTCTGCAGAACTTATAAAACAAGCTAACAAACTACATGGTAAGTATGAATATATACATTTATCAGAAGATGAGAAGGGGGAAGGAACACTGAAAGCAGCTGCTTCTCAAAAAGGTGCAATATACTTCTCAAATCAGAGCTCCAAAATAGTTACAAAGAAGCCATTTATTTTTATAAATGTGTATTTAGTTGCTAATGCACAGTATTTTCCTATGATTAAAAAAAAATACTTTATTTTATGCAGTAAATAATTCCATGTGCACCAAAATATTAAATTTACAAACATACAGTTGAGTTAATCTGCTATAATTAATTCAAGAATACAGGATGCTGAAATTATTTAAGTTCTCGTTTTTTCCCAAATGTGTTTTTTGTTGATTAGTGGAAGGAAGAGATGTTTTGCTTGCACTTAGATAATGTAAAAATTTGGAAAGAATCATCACATTTTCTTTGCTGGTTATGGAGTATCGTGATAAATGTACCACGTCATTCAAAGACATGTATTACTCTGATGGTCCCCAAAAATATCAGCTAAGGGACTGATAGACAGTTTGGTCAACATACATCATCAAATCATCTGATATGATTTCCCATATATCATGGCCCATTACATTCTATTAAACTATTCCTGCTTCGATCCCAATAACTTGGTTTTGGTTAAATCATATTTTCCAAAAAGATAGAATCATAGAATCATTTAGGTTGGAAAAGACCTCCAAGATCATTAAGTCCAACCACTAACCTAGCACTGTCAAGTTTACCACTAAACCACGTCCCTAAGCACCACATTTACACATCTTTTAAATACCTCCAGAGATGGCAACTCAACTACTTCCCTGGACAGCCTGTTCCAATACTCCACAACCTCCGCTGGCGCAACTTGAGCCTGTTTCGTCTTGTCCTGTTGCTTGTTGCTTGGGAGAAGAGACCGACCCCCACCCCGCTACAACCTCTTTTGAGGTAGTTGTAGAGAGCAATATGCAGGCAAAGAATCTTCTACTTCTTTTTTTGATTTTGTTCCATTGATGGAATCATCTTCACTACAGAAAAGAATTATGCTCGCTTTCTAATTTGAATTTGTCTGTGGTATCTGTTTTTTTTGTTTGTTTGTTTGTTTGTTCGTTTGTTTGTTTGTTTTTGCTGTGTTTTCTGTGAGAACCCATAGGTGCCCGGTACTTTTTTCCTGTGCCGGTACTGTGAAATACCTCTCAAACTTCCTCTAGGTTTTTCTTTATTCTTTGAATCATTTGGGCAGCCTGCTATGTTATCCTGTCCAGTTTTTCGACATCCATTCAACAAAGTGAACATCAGGTATTTGCTAAGTACATCCAGCTCTAGGGACACTGAATTTAAAGCTATGAATCAGATCTTCACTCCCATTCACAGTTCCTCTCCTTATATAATGAAAAACAATTAGAGTTTTTCAGCACAGTTTTATTGTTCCTCCACTGCAGCCCCTCAATTCATCCTATTGTTTCTTTTCCAAGATTGCAAGCCACCAATCTATAGGCATGGGCAACATTGCTTGTGTAAACTTGTATGAGATTGCATGGGAAGTATACTGAAATATAGTTCTTTTGAGGAAAGATAGGTCATATTGTGCTCTGTATTACAGACCTATCTTTGTTACTACTTATAAGTATCTCTAAGCCCAGTTCCTGGTAAGATCAGAAGCATGCCTTCACTTTTTTCCTTTCTCATGTTATGCACTGGACACAACAATACCATTAGTGGAACCATAATGTACAAGCAAGGCAGCGGGTTTTGCCTTATATTTATGTGATTTCATTGTCAAGGAGCCCCTCTCATTACTACTTTGCATATGTTGTCATCTTCCCCTTAATACATGAAGCCTCTTCTGAATGGGTCACCTATCCAAGGCAGTTATCAATGGCTGGAATAGGAAACTAAGGCCCAAGCAGTAGTGAGGCCCTGTGGTGCACAGGGGCCAGAAGCCATAGGCAGAACTCAGGGACAGAACTGAAAGGCATATGGGTGATGTTACTTCTAGCCTCCTCTGTCCCTCTGGATGCAATGCTCCCATGTTTCTCTGCATGCCCACCTACACTGGCTCTCCAGATAGCATATTAAGACTGGGAAGACAGAGTTAGCAAATTGGTATCAGATTCAGATGAGGCAATAGCACAGGAACTTCCTGAGTATTGACCTTAAGTGGCCAGCGGCCTTCTCCTTTCCACACTTATTTGGTAGCCAGTGTGGTGTGGTGCTGATGGAGCCTGGCCACAGACCACTGCTTGAGGAGCCCAGCCCATAGTGCTCAGCTATGTGAAACCGCCTGCCTTGCACATTGTGCTTAAATTTATCTCACTCTGCCTATAAAACGCCTCACATACCTATGGCATCGTACAAGCAGCAATACCATATATGTTCCTGTTGATAGGAATGTTGCTATTTGCTGCTTATCCTGACCCCACCCACAGGCCCATATCCCAGCCTGGCTTCAGCCTGGCCTTGGCCTGGGCTCGGCCTGCCCCTGTCCCCAGGGAAGTGCCTGATGCCAGGGGCTGGGACTGCTCTGGTGCCCCTCGCTGGCTGCTTCTGGTGGGGCAAAGGGACAGGGCCTGCCTGCCAGGCAGGGGGGGGGCCCATGGGTAGCCCCATGGGTAGCCCCCACCAGTGCCCGGTCCCCAAGGGGCCCCTGGTGCTGGCAGGGCCCTGACTGTCCTTTCTTGCTCAGCTGTGCTTCTGCTTCTGCTCTGGGTGTTGCCTAGACCCTTACTGCCAATTTCAGACAATTTTTCCCTTGGTATCCATTATAATTCTGCCAGGCAGTATTAAATAACACATACTTGCCCCACTCTCCCAAAGGAAACAATATCATAATTTATTCATCTTTATATAGAGATATCTTTAAGGAAAGAAGCACAAAAACAAAAATGACCACAAATGAAACACTTGGCAATGACAGAGATTATTCTGTACTTATCAGAGAGTACTTTTCAAGTTGTGATTTACAAAGCAGTGACAGACAGCAGAAATCAAGAAGGGGAATGCCATGTTTCTCAGGAGATAAGTGACAAGTGGACCTGGACTGGGCTCAGAAAATGAGAAGTGTTGACTGCTTACAAAGCACACTTCGTTCACTATGACTGATTGCACAGTGTCATCATTTGGATTAGGTGAACAGGAATGCAAGGCTGGCCTAAAAGCTTTTTAGTCATGTTGGAAAAAATGTTCATAATGATGAATATTAACCACACATCTCTGGAAACTTTTTTCAGCGTCCTCAGATTACTTGAATTGCAGACTTTTGAGCAACTTGTGGTCCTTGCATGATTCTTCTAAAACATTCCAGGCAATAGTTGTGTTTATAATCTATTGTTAGATAAAAAGGGAGCTACAGATTTACAGATTCAGATCAACCTTCTTGAAATCCTCTAACAGTAGGGAAGAAGAAACAAAAATCTGTAGATTAATTGGAAAGGCTCTTCCCTGTTCAGATGTAAATAACCAGAACTCCTGTTACCCCTTGACAGCTTTAAATGCTGCTCCAGAGAAACAGATTCCCTCTCTGTTTTGCAGTACCTGGCTGTCAAGAGAGAAAGCCTCGCAAACAGGCCCTCCCAGTTTCAGTTACCCAGAAGCCAAGAAAAGACCCCTGGGCAATCCAGAATTTGTGCAAATAGCTTACCACCAC
The DNA here is from genome assembly GCA_013399115.1 of Anseranas semipalmata. Lineage (NCBI taxonomy): Eukaryota > Metazoa > Chordata > Aves > Anseriformes > Anseranatidae > Anseranas > Anseranas semipalmata. The sequence goes on along the minus strand of VXAA01004977.1, from coordinate 152,148 downwards.
TGTGCAGAGTTAGCATTCACAATGAGGAAAGTGTTAGCAGGGCCAAGTGAAGGGCCACAGTGTCTCAATGCAGAGCCAGGGCTGTGCACCAGGGAGGTATGCATCTGGTAGATACACCTAGGACTAAAGAGAAGGTAGAAGTAGCATAGGATGACTACTGAGGCAGGTCTTCCTGGATGTTTGCAAGACTATTGAGTGATAGCAGCAAAATGATCTGAAGAACCATGAAACACAAATGTTAAAACTAATCCTGGAAACCATTTCTAGGCACATGAAGAAGAAAATCATCAGAAGTAGATAATGATTCACCAAGGGGAAGTCATGCCTGACCAATCTAATAAGCTTCTATAATGAAATCACCAGTCTGATGGATGAGGGGGGAGCAGTGGATATTGTCTTCCTGGACTTCAGTAAGGCATTTGGCAGTGTCCTCCATAAGATCCTCACAGAGAAGCTCTTGAAGTATGGGCTGGATTAGCAGACAATGAAGTAGATCGAAAATTGGCTGAACAGCTGGACCCAGAGGTTAGTGGTCAGTGGTGCAAAGTCCGGTTGGAGGCCAGTAATGAGCAGAGTACCCCAGGATCAATACTGAATGCAGTCTTATCTAACATCTTCATTAATGATCAGGACAATGCGGTAGAGTGCACCCTCTGTAAATTCACAGATGACATGAAACTGAGGGAGTGGCTGACTCACCAGAGACCGTGCAGCCATCCAGAGGGACCTTGGCAGGCTGGAGAGGTGGGCTAACAAGAATCTTATGAAGTTCAACAAGGAGAAGTGCAGAGTCCTGCACCTGTGGAGGAACAACCCCATGCACCAGTACATAGTGAGGGACACCCAGCTGGAAAGCAGCTCTGCAGAAAAGGACCTAGGATGCCTGGTAGACACCAAGTTGAACATGAGTCGGCAATGTGACCTTGCCACTCAACAGGCTAGCAGTATTCTTGTCTGCCTTAGGTAAAGTATTGCCAGCAGGTTGAGAGAGGAGATCCTTCCCTTCTAGTCAGTGTTGGTGAGTCTGCACCTGGAGTACTGTGTCCAGTTACGGGTCCCCCAGTACAAGAGAGACATGGACTTACTGGAAAGAGTCCAATAGAGGGCTACCAAGATGATCAAGGGATGGGAGCACTTCTCCTGTGAGGAGAGTTAGGACTGTTCAACCTGGAAAAGAGGAGGCTCAGGGGGAATCTTATCAAGGTGTATAAATACTTGAAGGGAGAATGCAAAGATGGAGCCATGCTCTTCAGTGGTGCCCACTACAAGGCCAAGAGGCAAGGGACCTAAACTGGAGCACAAGAGGTTCCATCTAAACATCAGGAAACAGTTCTTTACTGTGCAGGTGACAGAGCATTGGAACAGATTGCTCATCAAGCTTGTGGAGTCTCGTTCCTTGGAGATCTTCAAAAGCTGTCTGGAAATGGTCCTAGGCAATCTGCTTTAGGTGTCCCAGCTTGAACAGAGGGATTGGACCAGGTGACCTCCAGAGGTCCCTCCTAACCTCAACCATTCTGTGATTCTGTGAAGAGTAGGGTGACAGTCCTCTCTCTTCATCCTAGCTATAATGAAGATGACTTAAAAGTCACGAAACTATGAAAATAACACATTTTGGATGTGTTAATAGCTCATTGATTTTTGAGAAGTCTGTTAGAAGTCTACAATAAGATACTGAATCCTGAGAGCCCTGCAAGAGTCACATGGATTAAGGATTTAAGAAAGTGAAATTGTCACCAATCTCATTAAATATCAGGAGTATCTATACTTAGAAAAAGCATAGAACACACGTAACACATACCAAGAGGCTCCTTAAAAATGCAACACTGGCTGCTACTTTCTTTTAAAACTAAGCTGGAGGAAAAAACTATTTTATATAATGCCCTGGGTATTAAAACAAACAAACAAACAACAACAACAACAACAAAAAAACCCACCAACAACAAAAACACAGAGCATGTGGAGGATCTGGTTTTAACCCCCTTCTGTAAAGGCTGAAGTCCTACAGTAAGCATTCTAACCACTGACCTAGGACAGTAGGTGTGCAAAACGTGGAGTGCAGTGGGAGAGGAATCCTTCATTTTGCATCACCATTTCACCCTTTCCTTCATAATCTGATCTGCCATGCAGAAAACAATTTGAATCTTCATGCCAAAACCAAAACATACAAAAGGGACATGGTTTTGCAGTCAGGTGAGTGGGGAACTGATCAGTGGAAGAGGACCTGTGATGTGGTTCTTATTGCAATAATTGTTTGTTAGTCATTTGAGAAGCCAATTGTTGGATGACATGAACATATAAATGGCTCTCAGTGCAGGGGGACAAGGCACTTCAGGGTCTAAAAGAAGGCTCTGGATTCCACTGTGGGACAGAGCTCTTACATTTTGTCGCTTAACTTTTGAATGAGTGTCCCTCTTTAAGTCTAGTTAGAGATGTGCCTCTTAAATAAGTGCTGCCACAATGTTCCAGGCAAAAGAGTATCAAAGCTTCCGTAAATATGTGCAACAAATGCCCAGAATCTCAACCCATTTACCAGTACAGTAGTGTTGGCACGGTAGAAGCTGAGATGAACAGACTGAGAAGAACACTGACATGTTCTTGGGATGCTATCGAGTAGTAAAATAGTGACAGATCTATGAGGAATAAAAGTGAGACTGAATCATCAATTTTCATTGCCCAAACTATGAAAATTCCACAGAATGAACAACCAGCATTAACAGAGTAATTACAAGTGATAAATGGAACAATAAGGCTTACGTCAATGCTCTTACCACAGTTTATATATTCATCTTCATAAGCAATGTTGTGGTACTGTTCTTTTATAGTAGGAAAAAACACACACACACACAAAAAGCAGAAAGCAGAGAGAAACAAGCAAGGGATTCTTATGCCCTTTGTTTTCATCATGGCAATGTGACAGGTATCATGTGTCATGTAGCACCTAACAAACAGTTGTGATTTAGAGTTTAGCAAGAAAAAAATAGGTAACTGCTTCCTTAGAGCAAGACTCTTGCAGAGAACATACATGAATAAGAACTTGTAAAACTGAATTCTTAGCGTACTTGTTCACCTTCTCTGATGTTATTGTGCAAGCTCTTTCTAATGAAGTTTGTGGCTTGCTGAGTAATTTCCCAACATTACTTTTTTATTGTTGTTACTAAACTATCCACAAAAGAAAAATTAAAATCATTGTAATTTCTCTGTGGTTATAACAAATTTTTAACCGGTACTGTCAACCACACAAACCTTTCACTTAAAATGAGTATTATAAGCTCTGTTAATGTAGGTTGAGGGAGTGGGACCTAACTCCTGATTTAACTGTCTTAAAGTGAAAGATTAGACTGCCTATATGCGGGAAAGGAACGGCACCTCCTAAAGACAGCTGTCTTTGCTTACATTAGGACAGGTTGAATCATCTTCTGGATATATCTGTCTGTTGCACTGACAGTATGGGGATCCTATGCAAGTAGCTGGGGACAGATGTTTAATTTTTAAATGGTTAATCCCATCCAGAATGTCTGTCAATTATATCAGGAACCAGGCTAGGGTTGTGCTAGTATGTATGTAAAAACTGTATCCATATAATGTTCCAAGATATGTAGCATACAAAAGTCTTTATCAAAACTCAAGTTTTTAAAAACTTTTCAAAGTTATTAAAGCACTTCCACTCACACCACTTTTTTACTATCTCTACCATGGCTTCCACTATGAAGCAAACTCAAAGCATGCAAGTCAGGAGAGGTTTTTGTAGATTTCAAAACAATTTCAGTCATAAGCTGCCTCAAGTTTTCCATGCTGTTCTGTTTTTTTTTCTTTTTTCCTTTGAAACTTACTTTCTTTTTCCTTCCTCTGTCGTATCTGAGTACAGCCACCTCATATGATCTACACTTTGTGTTGTCTCTCTCCTTCATCTTTTCTGCCTTGCAGTTGAATCATGGTTGAATATTATCCCCCATCTTCTGCTTTTCTTTTCTTCAAGGATCTTAAATCATAGTTAAAGTCAGTGCAGTAGCTTCTTATTCAACAGCTCTGATCCCTATGTGTGTCTCAAATTAAGTCTATAAGAGTAGTGAACCAATTTTCTAGTAGTAACCCATAGAATTGCTATAAATGGTGGTGTGAAAGGAGTTATTTTAAGATATTTTTTTTTTCCTGGAAACTAGGAAACAGAAATTAAGAGGAGCCAGAGAGGAATAAAAGGATATAAAGTAGCAATTCGAAGTGCAGTTTTTCTTTCAGGAACAGCCCAGGGACTGAAGAGGGGCAAACAAGGGCTCATCAACGTTGTTCCTATATTCTGTCTTAGTTACTCGGGCTTCAGTGCAAGTTTGCATGTCTTTAAGAATGTACATACTCTTCTTGAGGTCAATAACACTACCCACATTCCTGCATTTAAACAATGTCCTGGTTTCAACTAGGATAGAGTTAATTTTCTTCATAGTGGCTGGTATGGTGACATGTTTTGGATTTAGGAAAATAATACTGATAACACACCGACATTTTAGTTGTTGCAGAGCAGTGCCTACACAGAGTCAAAGACTTTTCACCTTCTCATGCTGCCCTGCCAGCTGGGAGGCTGGGGGTGCACAAGAAGGTGGGAGGGGACACAGCCAGACCAGCTGACCCAAACTGACCAAAGGGATATACCATAGCATATGGCATCATGCTCAGCAATAAAAATGGAGGGAGTTGTCTCAGGAACTGGCTGAGCATCAGTTGGACGGTGGTGAGCAATTGCATTGTGAATCACTTGTTTTGTGTATTTTTTTCCCCCCTTTTCTTTCCTGTTAAGCTGTCTTCCTCTCAACTCACGTTTGCTTTCTTTTTCCCAATTCTCTCCCCCATGGCACTGTGGGGGGAGTGAGTAAACACCTGTGTGGTTCTTAGCTGCCTTCCAGGTTAAACCATAACAAACAAGTACTGTGGAGTGGATGCTTTCATTCTATATTTTTACTGACGCCCGGCACAAGTTTCTCTTCAAGGGTTGTCACCTGATGAGATAAATGAATGATCATTCACAAATATTTTTTGGTTAGAAGGGAAGGAGTTTCCCTCCGCAGTAACTTGCTAATGGATTTAACTTGTGTATGTGACTTGTGATGATTTTTATTTTGGAAAACAACAGAGAAATATGAAGGGTTTTGGTAGTTGATACATACTTGGAAAACTAGAGGCACAAGGCAGCTAGTGTCACAAGGGAAGTGAAAAGACATTTCAAATGGTACCAGTCACAGATAACCAAATATGTTTCTTGTAATTTTTCAGTCTACTAATCTGTGACAGATGTCAGCTATGCTGCTTAATTTCACTGTCAGCCAAAATAAATATTTTTGGGAAGGGATTCACAGAACAGAGGAACAGAAAATTGTTTGGAAATATTATGCAACTAGAAAATAAAAATAATTATATGAACCTCAGGCCTTTCTTATGTGTTCAAGGATAAGATCCAAAAAAAGAACATGTAAGCATACAAATTACCATTGAAATTCCTATCTCCAAGATAAGGATACCAAACACCTTCTCTAACTTCCTGAGGTGTATTCTGGCCTAAAGGCCATCGATGCCTGCATTTTCTTCACAGAGCTTCCTTGAGCACTTCAGGTTGTGCACCTTTCCAGATGCAGAAGGGCTGCCCTCTGTGCCTGGGCTGAACACCGAGGTAGCTCTCCCACTACAGGGACAATGACACACTCGCCAAGTGGCCTAACACCTGCCTCCCCAGAGCTAACTCATCCAATGCACAATGAGAGAAGCAAATCCAGAGAACCACATGGGAGATTGCAGTGTAGCCATGGACATTTTGATTGTAAAACATGGTTGGAAGAGGAGTCAATGGCTAGGATAGTCCCCAGATATGGGGAGGACCAGCTTCAATTCACTCACCAGGGGTTCAGACTAACATCTGCTGCTGCGAAAGGGAGTGGTGTGATTAGCTGGGCACACAGTCCTTTTGATGTCTGGAGGGACAATCTCCAGAGCCACTGTTGAAACCTCTGAGCATGAGAGTTCTGGGACTAGGAGACCAAACAAAAGTGAACCCTACCCCAAAGCCTAGCATGGCCAGAGGAGATTGCATTGGAAACATGCATTGTTGAGTTTTGAAAGGAAGATCAGCGAGCTCAGACAAAATTCAACCTTTAGCTTGATTGCCGTAAATACATATTGCTACTGACACCCCTAAGATTTTTTTCCCACTGCACTTAGTCCAGATAATGTTTTTGCAATGAGGAAGAACACATACAGGTAAAATTGATATTATGAAACTAACAAAATTGGATTGCCAGTGAAAACTGGGAGAAAGCTGACAGAGTGAGGATCTACATTTAATGCGTGCAGTGAAACAGAACAAATACTTGGTTGACATTTTCCAAATAATGAATGCATTTTGCATTACTGGTCTAGCCTCGAAGAATTTTTCCTGAATATATTTTGGCCTAAAGGTATCAGCTGATGTATCATCTATTTTCTTTGGCTCTCTAATGGTGCTGTTGATTACATCATAATGGAAATTGGACTGTATTGCGCTTGTGAAGTTGAATGTTACAGCACTCGGGTGCATTGGCTTAGTATTTGATCTGCCTACACATACAACTTCTCTTTGGGGGAATGGTTATGAGGCATGACTGAAGTGCCAGCAGTAAATAAAAATAATGGTGACTTTTCTGGCTTCTTTCTTGATAAAGAACATGGGAAAAGAAAACCCTATGGTTAAAATGAGGGCTTACTCATATCTCTATAAAACTATTATTCTGTTTTGATTATTAGTTCTTTGTATTTCTCCTGCTTCTGTCCTATAACATTTGTCTAGGATTGCATCTGCATGTGCAAGTCATATGAATTATAGCCTCAGAAGCCTTCTACTTCAAATCTGCAAAACTGATATTGCATGTAAGTTCTCAGCATTCAGTCTTCTCAGGCCCCATTCGAAACCAAACCTCTGAAGCCTGTGAAAATACTGACAAATTCCATGTAGAAAAGAGAATGTGTGAGGAGCAGTCAGGTTTTCTGCAGGTATTATCACAAAGGGGAATCTCAAGGAGATACTTAAAGGAAGGTAATGATTTTGGTTTTAGGGAGATCCTCCCAAGGAAAAACACTAGCTTGAAAAAAGAACTACCATCCTGTTTGAAATAAACCTAACAGGTAATGAAGCCAGGCCTCATTAGAAGCAGGAATATGGCCTTCCACCGATGAAGGAAAAATGACAATGGAAATGAAGATTGGTTGGGAAGGGCCTGAAAAAGGAAGATACCTAATCTGTATCTGATGCAACACAGAAACAGAAGGCAATAAAGGTATGCAAAAAGAGAGAGAACTTGCAGCGGGCTACTTGCAGTGGAGTTTGCAACAGTTAGCCTGGAGCAATATTAATAAGGAAATATTCTGTTTGTTGTTCCATTTGGCAGAGGAAAAGGTTAAAGTACACAACTGACTCCCTGGTCTTGTAACAGTTTTATTCTGTCATTCTGTCCATTCTTCTATTATAAGAGCTAGACAGGGTTTAGTAGATTAAAATCTGATGTTGGAGAGACAGCAATAAAAGTATATGTGTATGAGGTATTCCAGTTATATTGTTCTATTTCTGTTTTCTGAAAATTCACAGGTATGTGTTTAATGGAAGTTACAGAATACATTGTCCAGGAAATACTTTGCTACTAAAACAATAAATGGCAAGATGATATTTTATGGCAGTATTAATCAAAATAAAATATTGCATAATTTTTTTTTATAGTCTGATGATTCCAAAATCATTTATATCCTGTTCTGTTGTTAAATACAATTATTATCTGAAAAGAAGTAATTTGAACAAAATGTTCTGATAGATCCCAACTAATCATGTCCAGAAATCCCATAATGTTCCAAAAAGGTGTTTTCTGTAATGCTGGTGAAAATGTTGTGTGCTCTTCAATGTTCTTAACCTTTTTTTTTCATGGAATCACCTTCTCTGGACGTGGCCTGCAGAATTCTTTTGGGTCTATCTCACCTACATTTCTGGACATGTGTTTCTAAACCTAGTAAGCACATTGACAAAGTTTGGATCATAGACATAAGTGCTATACTTATAATTTAAACTCTGTCTTGTGCTACAGAAGAAGTGTTAAGAACATACCAGAACAAGTGTCAAGCCTAACTATAAACCCAAATATCCATACTTCTCCAAAGTCTTTTGAGATCATTTCCAGTATTTTGCCTCACTTTCTAAATTAGTGCAAGAAAACAGTTGCACTTTTTTTTTTTTTTTTTTTTTTTTTTTTTTGCTTTTTCTTTTCAGTACTATGTCTTCAATAAGAGATCAATATAAAACATAATAGACTGACTTATTTGTTATCCTTTGTACTGGAGTGCTCAGGATGAAAATAGATTATTCTCCTTGAAAGCTGCTTCAAAGTGCTGGATATCTACAATCCTGAGGCTACAGACTGGCCCCAAGTATTACCTGTGAGGAAGAATTGTTGACCTCCTGAGTTAGCTGAAGTCTAAGACAAAATTATGCCAGGGCATAAAATGCTTTACAATGCTCGGCATTACTGTTTTGTCTACTACCTGCCTTATCTCTCACATTAAAAACAAACAAACAAACAAAAAAAAACAACAAAGCCAAAAATGACACCTCACTGGGGAAACCCTGTAATCCATTTATTGACTATTCAAGGACATTCATTCATGTACCTTTTATTTCCAGCCAAACTGGAACTTTGAAAACTAAGTATAATAACTTAGAGTCACTTTAAAGTAAATATGTATTATACACTACGTGTTTTTTTTCAGTATAGGTACCCCTAAATATAAAATGCTAAAATGAGTTTACATTTTGAATTAGTTGAGAGATAATTAACCGAAAGATTAACAAATATTTTAATCGTGGTGCCAGTCATTATAAAAATATAATTTTGTTCAGAAGGGCTAAAAATCAAGGACTCCGTACTCTTGGTCTAAAATTTTAAAAGAACAACAGCTTTGTTTCAAACCAAGGGTAGTTCAGCCTACAACCCTGTCTGCTACAATGGCCATCAGCAAGCAAGCAAGAGTAAAAGCAAAGCAAGCATTTATGACAGTTCCTCCTAATACTCTTCAGGTCTCCGGTGAGGGTCAGATCATTGACTTCTTTAGCCAAATGTAATCATGTGAATTTGGTAACTATCAGTGGATATATCTTTCAAATATGTGTCCTATCTCTGTTCCACAGGTCTGCTACCTACTTCATGAGGAACTCTCTACCTGTGCACATTCATGCAGCTCCTACAAACTTCATTTAAGATCGCTCCTCATTATACAGTGAAAGAGCTGACCCTGCAGCTGTTCATGATTTTTAGAACTTTATAATATCTTCCCAAGCTCTCTTTTACAAGTTGAAGATACAAAATTTACCTTGTTAGTCCTACGTTTCATCTTAGAATAATTTAGGTTGCAAGGGACCTCTAGAAGTCATTGAGTCTGACTTCCTGCTCAAATCAAGAAAACCTTCAAATTTAGATTCAGTGGTCATTTGGGTATCTCCAACAGTGACATTTCCACAGCTTTTCATATCATATTCCTGAGAAGGAAATTCAAGTCTGTCAGGGCCCATCTTTCCTAATCCAAGGTGCAGATTCTGACCTGATGCCTAACAGGTGGAATTGGTCTGAGCAGCAGTGTCTACCCAAAAAATTTGGTGACTTGTCAAAGGTAGTTCTCAAGCATTACCCTGTAGTCTGGAGAGAGAAGAGCACCTCAGGAAGTGATTTATCCCACATAGTCGAGAGATCTCTTGTCATGTGTTGAATTGCCCTCATGTCCCCATTGGTTTCTAGGAGGAGCCTAGTTACATAACTTTTTGAAAAAAAGAATCAGGTGAAAGAAGTCCCAACAAAAATCCTTGACTAGGAACCCCTACTTAGTTGGGGATAGATAGAAGGCAGTGTACAACTACTGAAAAGTCCACAGCAACCTCTTCTTCAAAAATTTTATTTCCACCGTGTTCAGTGTGAACCTACTGAATGCACTTCAAAAAGATGCTGTGAAAAAAAAAAAAAATTCAATGATGTGATATGTCTAGCATGAGGTAAGGAAAAAATATGGCATAGGAAAATTATAGAAGCCAGGGTCTTCTAGCACCTGGCTGGTTTGCTATTCTGCATTCTCTGAGAATGAGCTGAGTATTTTCCATTTTTGAAATGTTAAGTCTACAAGTTAATTGAGTAAGTAACTTTCAACTGCTATAAAACAACGTTGGTAATTCCACCTTCACTTTCCAAGTCCCAGTTGAGATCAGGTTGTTAAGTACCCATGTAAGCTGAAAGTGTCACTCGGCTGCTAAAAGTTTCAACCAACTAGATTCCACTCACTTCACAAAAGTTTACAGTTAACAATAACCAAATGTTAGGTAGATTTATGATGTGATAATTTATCTAGATCTCAACCCCATCTTTCATAGCCTATGCACAAAGGAAAATTACCCATTCAAATATTTTTAGTCTAATTCTACAGACAAAATTGATTCATATATTTTAAAACCACAGCTCTCTGTAGCTGCAAAATCTGTCCTGCAATTATTTTTCCTTCATTATTTAGTTGATTAAAATGCTGTATATTATATATTGGTGTCAATTCAGTTATATGTTTACTGTCACCTAGTAGGGAAATAGTGAGTAGTTTTGAACGTGAACTTGTTCTTGCCTTATTAATTGTAGATTGTTCCAGCTCTTAACAATCACTATGCTCACATTGCTCACACCAGCTGAATCTGTCAGGCCAAGTCTTTGGACAAGAGTGTTTTTTTTATCTGGGATGGCTTTAGAAGCTTTACCAACCAAACAGGATAGCTTGCAACACCCACTCTGGGCATTTATGAAAGGTTTCACTTAATAAGCACTATTAATCTTCTGCTATAAAATCACTTGGTGTTGCTATAAAATCACTTGGTGTTTGCCAAACTGACTGCATGAACAAACTGGTGTTTTAGCAGAGTAGAGACTGAATTTGAAGGTCTGAGATTCTGTGTTATCAGTAAGAAAAAAGGAGGAACTGACAAATTTTATTGAAACCTGGAATAGAATGTTGGAATCACATTTACCTTGCAGCTTTAATTATTGACAACTCCATATGTAGCATTGCTAGCCTTGCTTAGAAATTGGTTATTTCATGGTGTTCTTTGCAAAGCCTTGGGGATGACAGTTTTCAGCTGGTGCATTCATTACATGGCTATAGACTCCTTGATGTTTTTTTTCTGTTTTATTTTCATTTATCTGTTTGTCTTGTTTTGTTTTGTTTTGGAGATTTTTTGTGAATAGTCATTTAACTTCTTGTGTGTTGTGGTTTGACCCCAATAGGCAGCTAAGCACCACACAGCTGTTCTCTCACTCTCCCCCAGTTGAGATGGGGTGTGGGCAGAATTAGAATGGTAAAACTGAGAAAAATTGTGGGTCCAGATAAAGACAGTGTAATAGGTAAAGCTAAAGCTCTGTGTGCAAGGAAAGCAAAACAAGGAATTCATTCACTATTTCCCATTGGCAGATGGATGTTCAGCCGCTTCCTGTGAAGTAGGTCTCTATCACATATAACAGCTACTTGGGAAGATAAATGCCATCACTCATCTTCCCCTTCTTCCTTCTTTTCCCCAGCTTTTATTGCTGAGCATGATGTCATAAGGTGTGGACTATCCCTTTGGTCAGTTTGGGTCAGCTGGCCTGGCTGTGTCTCCTCCCAGCTTCTCATGCAGCCCCAGCCTCCTCACTGGCGGGGCAGAGTGGGAAACAGAAAAAGACCTTGATGCTGTATAAGCACAGTTCAGCAATATGTAGAACATCATTGTGTTATCAACACTGCCTTCATCACATCCAATATATAGCACCATACAAGCTACTGTGAAGAAAATTAACTCTATCCTTGCCTGCTTATTTGGAGTAATGTCATTAATAGGAAATCAGGAAAATGTTGGACAAAGGCTATAGTGACTAGCCTGAGGCACATCCATTCAAGACAATGGTAGTCTAGTAGCTCTCTTGGGAAGCAACACTTAGATTTGTACAAGGAAAAAGAAAATTAAGACCTGCTTTCTTGCAGGCAACAAAGTGGAAGAGTAGTCAAAAGACTCAAAAGTAGGTGGGGGGCAAGAACCAATAATGCACTTAAGCAGTTAAGGTGTAGTGGGGGGAACAAAAAACAACAGCTTGCATGACATACCAGCTATGTGTCTGAGAATGATACATGGATCTTCTCTCTGAGCTTCAGTGACTAGATTGGCTGGATCTGTGCATGAGTCAGCCAGTGACTTGTGAATCCTACACAAGTTTCCTACATCACTCCAAAGAAAGACAACTTTCTCTAGAATTATTTTTATTTTGAGCTAGTTTTCAGTTATTTATGGAACCCATACATTATGAAAACCATTCCTTTAGCAAACTAACGGAATGAATGCACTGCAAACAAATGCTTTCAGATCATATGGACATGAGGCCTATAGGAGATCTAACACATAGAAATGAACATAAGCTTTCATAATGTTAAGATCTGACATGCTCAGTTTGCTTTTGTTTTCAAAAAACAGTGCTCAATAAATTAAATGGGGAGGTTGTTTTCTTTACAGCCACTGTCTATATATTGGGGACTGAGTTTCATCTTACAGAAAAGAAGCTTTGAACAAATAAGAAGGAACACCTAATCCTTAGTGGTCTAGACAACAGTATCTTTATACATATGCTGTGTTTTATTTGCAGCATTCCCTGGTAGTCTTCCAAGAAATGTAATTTCATGAAGATTTGTCTCAGAAAGACTGGCTATTCCCTCCTCCCCTTGCATTCCATATGCTGCTTTCTGGGCTGCCTGGGATATGTTAGCACTTAAACAAGATGTTCTAGTGTTTGTTCTAGTGTTACCAGAACAAAACACAAATATAAACCTCTGTGTGGCCTCTGCTAGCATTTTTTCGACTGTTAATAGGGTGAAACTGCTAACAGGTACAGCTGGTTGACCTAAATGTCTCACAGGATGTGCTTTCACTATGGTGGGACAACAGTGGAAGTGCTGCATAGGTTCATTAATATAGCTTGCAATGTAGAAACTTTTCAAAGAAAGTAGGTAAAGTCTGTCCAGATTCAAACACAGTCAGAAAAAGAATGCCAAGTCTAAGAGCAAGGGCAGGTTTTTTTCTACAATGGAGGGTCATTTTGGAAATGTTAACACAATGGTCTTTCCTGATGCAACCTAAGATGTCTTTAATATATAGTAGTGCTTTGCAGAGTAAAGTAGACTGATAGATGCTCTTGTGGCTCTCCTATAAAATCCCACATCTCTTACCTTTGCTTGATGTGTCCTTATGAAACAGATTCCAGAGAAGAAAGGATTCTCCTTCTCCTTCTCCTTCTCCTTCTCCTTCTCCTTCTCCTTCTCCTTCTCCTTGAATTATTTATTTTTTTTTTTTTTAAATGAGGCTTTTAATGAAAATTAGCTAAGTTGTATATAGGAAAAAGAAAAAGGAGAACCTATGTTTTTCCACTAGACTGAATTTAAAAGTACTCATGAATTTATAACAGAGCTGTCCTCAATACATGTCACCAGTAAAATCTATCATTTGGGTCTTGGACATATATTACCTCTGACAGTGCAATTAATCATTTTTCCTTTTCAGCAATGCTACTCTGAAGTAGGATCTGTTGCTTCATTTCCATAAATGGTGGAGAAAAACAGCCCTATCTGGAGCCCCAGGTGAAGTTAAGAAAGTCTTCATATTGCATTTTGGTGGGTTTGAATTTTTGTGAAGTAAGTATATTATGTTCACAATTTTTCTAACTTCAATAAATTTATCTCCAAATACAATGTGAGTTCTGTGGCATTAATAGATTACCTAGAAATAGAGAGTGCTAGAAATGCATGGAAGTCGGGGTAGAAAAGAAAGCCACACAGTGTACTGTATTCTTTCAAGAAGTGTTTTTACTTGAGAAGACATTTCTTTATTATTAAAATGCATTTGATGTGTGGGCCTTGAACAGATGTACACTTTTCAAAACTTAATAAATCATATTGACTGTGGTTTTCCAAAAATGCTGTTCCACCCACTCTCCTCTTCAGAGAAGGCTGCAACAAATGACAGACCTTTTCCTTTAAGGTTCTCTGATTCATAGTCTGTCAAAACAGAGGGTAAAGAAATTCCGCAGCTGAGGATCTTTCTTTGCTCAGGTCCCTCTGATTTTCCTTGCTAAGTCTCAAATGTAGTAATGCATGAAGAAAGAGGTGCACTTTCAGCAAGGAGTAGGTTTTATCAGCCAACATCAGTTACTTGAATTGGGCATAGAAAGGTATGAAAGATCATACAGCTAGTAAGCCAATTGACTAGAAATTAACTAGAAGTTTGTTGGAAGTTATTTTCCTTTATAGAAGCTGAATGTTGAATGTTTTCCTCCTGAAAAGGAAAGACTATCTCTCTGCTTTAGTGAATGTGCTATTTGTACACATGAAAGAGCAAGTGTTTATAGGAACTATGGCAGAGGCATATGACATAAAAGACCCTCTAGGAATATTCATATGCGTATCCAAGACCAACTAATTTTAGTGTAATTAATTTTAATACAGTATTAATAAAAGGCTAATTAACATATAGCTACGATGCAGTTCAGTACATTAGAAACAAAAGTTTCACCAGAGCTTTGAGCAACTCAGAGCGCAAGCCAAGGCCTGCAAGGACTGAATGACTGGAGAAGGGTTTACCTGTGGGAATCTGGAGAGGTCCCACTTGACTGGAAGTTGGCAAATGTTATGCCAATTTTCAAGAAGGGCAAGAAAGAAGACCCTGGTAACTATAGGCCTGTCAGTCTCACGTCAGTGCCTGGTAAAATTATGGAGAAAAGTATCCTGGGGTTATTGAAATGCACCTGGGGGACAATGCAGTCATAGGACACAGCCAACATGGGTTCATGAAGGGTAGGTCCTGCTTAACAAATTTAATTTCCTTTTATGATAAGATCACCCATCTAGTCGATCAAGGGAAGCCAGTTGATGTAATCTTTTTGGATTTCAGTAAAGCTTTCAAGACAGTTTCTTGTAGGATCCTACTGGACAAAATGTCCAGCATACAGCTAGATAAAAGCATAATACGATGGGTGAACAATTGGCTGATGGGCAGGGCTCAAAGGATTATGGTAAATGGGGTTACATCAGGCTGGCGCCAGTCACCAGTGGGGTCCCCCAGGGCTCCATTTTAGGGCCAGTTCTTTTCAACGTTTTTGTAAATGATTTGGATGTAGGACTAGAAGGTGTTTTGAGTAAGTTTGCTGGTGATACTAAACTGGGAGGAGCTGTTGACCCTGTCGAGGGTGGAAAGGCCTTGCAGAGAGATCTGGACAAATTGGAGAGCTGGGCAATCA
>VXAA01004977.1:110184-135845 GCA_013399115.1 Anseranas semipalmata | reverse complement strand
AAAAAAAAGGGCATTTGGGGAAGTACTGTATTATGTGGCAAGGCAAGGGATTTGCATTAACTTTCTTTAACTTTCTTATTTGAGCCATGAAGTATTTTTTACTAGTACTGCTGCTAACAACAGCAACAAAGCCTTAGGCTTTTATACCACTCTTCCCCCGTAGTGTTTTTTTCTTTGTGGAACAGACTCTCCCTCATCTTTAGTGAACCATCCTGACATGCAGAGAAATGATGTCATTTTGGATTGATATCACAGTAACTCACACTGAAACGTGGCACATAACATCAAAATGTAACCCATCCCAAAACATGACACCTCTAAACAGTCTTGCAGGCCTTGCACATAACCACTAAAAAATAAAAATAAAAAATGCACAAAACAAAGTTTTCAGAGGAAAACTCAGTTAAAAACTCATTTCAAGTTTCATTCCTTGCAGAAAATATTACTGTGAGAGTGTAAGGCCAGAAGATCTGTGCACAACACATGGTCCTGAGCTCTCCTAATATAAGCACAGAAAGCATACTGGGTCACTGTCCCTGCAGTAACCAAGCGTCCTTCAAACAGTCATCCACCCAGCTTTATTACGAGGGCTAGGTGTTCCCAGGTGTTGCTACCCAAACTTGGTTAAAACAAGAGCCTGGTGAAGCAGATAATGAATGAAAGACAAGAGCAGGAGCAGATAAGAGCTGATATCAGAGGGAACTAGAGGCCCTTGGAAGTGATGGAACAGCAAGAATAATTCTGCTTGAATCCAAAGTTCAGTAGAGGACCTGGATGAAGTACTGAAAGTTCTCAGTAAGCAGGAGCAGGATCAGGGTCTCTGTTCTATTCCAGTTTGGCTGCCTTCACACTGTCTTCAATTTCTTCTCAGGAAGGCAGTTTCCCTCCAAACATTTTTCTCTCCAGCTGTAAGCTAGGCTGCTGATTTATTTTTTCCAGAGGCATATCTTCTTAGTCACTCACATGAACTGCTATTTCAACAGACATTTTTGGTGACAAAATGCTACCTGTACTGCCTTTCTGTAGGAAAACGTCAAAAAGCATGGAAAAAAACTTAAATAAAATCATGCAGCCTATAAAAACATAGTCCAAAGAGTCAGGCTGATGGAAAGGTTTTGGGGGGGTAGAATTTTGGGTCAGCCTAGCTGCAAAAGCAGAAAGCATCAAGTGGAGCTTTATCATGCTCCACAAAATCATAGAATCATAGAATGGTTGGGTTGGAAGGGATGCTTAAAGAGTATCCAGTCCAATCAATACTTCTCAAATGGGTACTTCTCAAAGCGGGGCAAGAGGAGAACTAAGGTGGCAGTAACCTCATGGCCCAACACTGCAGGCAGAAATGCAAGGAAGTTTGGCAGGAAACTGAGGCACTTTCCACTTAATGCCTAAGAGAAGCAAGCCCTGGCTACTTCCAGAAAGCCTTCGGCTTCAGAGGGACTCTCCTTTTGGTGGCTTCATGAAATGTTTCAACAGCTTTGAATGCTGGACTACCTTGCAAGTCCAATTTATTTTTAGCTAACATTTGTTTTCTTTGCCTTACATTCCTTTTATAATGAAAGTTGTATGGAAGTACAGTCTTTGGCATCCTTCAGAGTGTTAAAGTTGCTAAGAAAAGCAGGTTGTATATTTCTAATGATACAACTGCTTTATGTTAAAAGGATGTGTATCAGGGAATACCTTGCATTTTTAAACCTCGGACTTTCATAACACCTAAAAGAAGTTCATTTTACTGTGACTGAAAAAAATAAGAGACCAGGATGCAAAACTTCCTGGATTTAAGGTTTTCTTTTTATTCTTATTTTAAGAACAAGTCTTGAAGAAATCTCAACTGCACCTGCAAAATATCTGCATGCAAGAATAATTGTGTGCTTACCTGATCTAGATGTATTAATGCACAGACAGAATTGTGCACTTTCATATTAATAAACATCTGCTTTGCAAACGTGCAACTGCTAATGTACATATAAGCAAGTGAGTGCCTCTTTCAGCATCTGGGTCCCAGCAAAATGAACTTCTGCTATTTGTAAATGTTGTGCTAGCCACGCAACCTCTATACGGCTTTTATTTCACTCACTCACATATTGCACACATAATTATATATTATGTCAACACACAGATTTGTCAAGTATATATTATGTACCCACCTGTAATTTCTCACAGGAAACTTTTCCTAAAAATTTCTTGTGTATAAAACAGAAGAAAATCTGGATACAAAAAATTAAAGTGTTGCTGCTAAATCCAGAAAACTTTTTTTAAAAATAAGAACAATTCTGTGATAGCTAAATGGCATATGCTTAATCTGTTAGGCACTGATGGATGTTGCAGGCACAATGCTTAATGTATGATTACAGACATTTTCTTTCTATTTTCCTGTAGACTATGCCATTATGGAGATATTAAATTATAAAAATATTTGCTGTCATGAGAATGCCTCTCTCCCACTGTTTCTTTGGCAAACTAAAAGTGGCAGAAAGAAAATAGTTTGCTGGCAGTATTTGTGCAAGTCTTCATTTTTAGAAGAATGATTCGGAACATTTGTCACCTAAAAATCTGTAAGAGGCCACACTTAATTTATGATAAGCTGAATTATATTCTCGATTGCACTTATGTAAATCAGGAGAAAATCTGTTTGTTGTAATGAAGTTACTTCCTCATTACACCAGTATAGTGGATGGGTGAGGTGGGCATTTAGATTAAAAAGATTAGGTAGAGGGGCAGCTAGCAGACTCTGCACTGGCCCGTCACCTCTGTTTGGGCTATGGCACATGCAAAGCTGGCCAGTTTCAATTATAAGGTTTCATCCACCTGTCATGACAATAGAGTAGAACCTGGCTGTACTGCCTTGGCATCAGCACAAAAAGAGAAATCATGCCAAAATGAAGAGCAGTTAATCCCAGTTTTCAGTTTCTAGTGCAATGTTTTTAGTGCAGTTGTCTCATAAGCAGCCCTCTGGATTATCAAAAAATCTGTATAAGTAACTGAGAGCAGTGGATTTTATTCATATGTTAAAAAAAAAAAAAAAAAAGTCTAATTCAAATGCCACCACAAGACCCCCAGAAGATATATTGACCCAAATGTTGATTTTATCTGGTTATAGTCAGAAAACCGCTGAAATCTAGGTAATTAATGAAAGGATATATATTTCCACTGCACAAAGTGTTCTGATTCAACAAGAATTTTACTTGTATTGTATTTAGTCAGAAGTCTCCATCTGAAAATTCATATGCCTCCTTCTCCTTTCCTTTCACCCCAGTCTCTGTATGTGGCCAATCTCATCTTCCTTGGAAAATTCAGCAGACAGCAGGAGTGCTAACACTGTGCCAGTATTTGCTGAGGGGCAAGAAAAAAAGGTCAGCTAGTGTGACAGCATTCTTAGGAGGGAAAAAAAGAAAAAAAGGAAGAATCTTATAAAACACATCTGAAAAGGAACTCAAGTGATCTATTGTCCGGCCTCAAGACAAGAGGAACATTAGCAACAAGACTACTTACACAGCTAGTACCATCTTTCATGCACAAGGTTGTATACAGCTAAAGTGTGTGCAAAGATCTGACTTTCTACTGGCATTTTTCTCAAGCTTAAGGTTAGCAGTTTTAAAACCCAGAAACCCAGGTTAGCAGTTAAAAAAAAAAAAAATCTTTCTTATAATAAAATCCATTCAAAAACATAGCTCGTAGGTACAGAAAGATGGTATTCTGAGGTTCCAGAAGACTTGGTGGCAGTTCAATCCATTAAGAACTAAAGGACAAGAATTGAATCAATACTGTAGTCAGTCCTAAGAGGCAATTCAGAGAAAAATCACCACAAAAAACAAAAACAAAACAAAAAAAAAGATTACAGGATAGAAAAAAGTGATTTATTATGAGAGACAGGAAATGTTTAATAAATTTGTCTTGCAAAAAGAAACTTGACAGGTGCTTTGTTTGTGGAAGGTATAAATTCTTTACGAGGAGAAAATACGAAGTAGAAAACATAATGTAGGAGAGAAAGAAATGACAGGAAAACAATATCTGATGGCAAAAGTCAGCCAAGAGCAATTAAGAAAGAAGCCATAGTTGCTCTGATTTTAACAACCGGAATAAAGCACCAAAGCATTCTCGACTCTTCGTGCTTCCAGCTTCAAACTTTCCGTCTTTCTAAAAGCTACTTTCACCAAACAGAAGTTATTAGACTCAGCACAAGGCCAGCAGAAAGTGATACAGTGAAATTTGATATACCGTGATCTTATACTTAAGACCTAATATCTCAGCCTGCAGTAAGTTCTGTGGCTCTGAAACATAACATAAGGGGTGGAGAGCATTTAGATTGAATACCTCCAAAGGAAACCAGATGCCATAGACAATATTGCTGGTAATCCTTTCTGGTTCTAAAACAACTCCTACTGCACACTCTGCTTTCCTGGGATGTGCTATCCTCAAGACAGGAATTTTATAAAATAGAACTTTGATCTATGTTGTATCTGACATTATTCCAATTATCTTGCCAAATTCCAAGTGTGAATAAACACACTCTTCACCTTTACTTTCACAGCTTCTACTAGAAAAGATTTCCTTACTTTTTCTCCTATGCAGTGTTCGAGGAGGAAATGCATATGCAAAGCAGTGCAAAATACAGTAGAAATTATAAGTTTTATTTATAGCATAAATCTATTCTATGCAGGAAAGAGATCATCTGGCCTCAAACTATTTTGCAAATTTAAATATGTGCTCTAAACAGCCAAATGTTCAATTAAAAACAGTGGAAAGATTCCCATTAACTTTCCTTGGCATGGGATCAGACTTAAATACAGGTCAGGTAGCCAAAGTGCTGTATGTGCTTGTACCCACAGGCACATATTTAGATTTTTGCCGTCTATTCAACAATTAACATTACCTGGAGATTTTCTTCACAACTGACTCATACTGATAGAAAACCGTCTACTCAATTTAAGGGCAATCATCCATTTCTGTTTATGCACACTGTTTTAACCATAAGTGATCTTTGTATGGATTACAGAAAAACAGGTTACACCTGACCGAACAAATTCAAACAATATGGATTGTTAATGGGTAAGGACAAAGTCACAATCATCTCACCAGTTACCTCAGCTGAGAAGGGATATGACAGTGGGGATCAGAAACCCAGTGACTGCAATAAGTCTATGTTGAGGATCAACTCTTAGTCTTCTTGGAAATAGNTTCAGTTTCAGCCTATACCCCCCGACGTGGCACCATCCAAAATCGGTCTGATTGTTGATGCTCTGTACTAGCAAACAACTGAGAGAAATGGGAGACCAGAGATGCAAAATTTATCACAACTCCCAGATATTATGCAGTGGTATCTTAACAGCATTTTTCTGTAAGGTTAATAACCCCCTTTACCTGCATTCAGTTCCTGCATCGCATCCTACCACCATCATCATTGTGAACACATCAAGAAGGGTGTATGGAATTAGGAAAGGTTAAAGCTGGAGGTGCAGACGTGAGAATAGCCACAGATGTGTGCCTTTGGGGAAAGCAGTGGAATTGATCATACTTTTGGTTACTTAAAAGTTTCCAGCACTGTAACACTAATTGCTTGATAACAGGATACACTACATGCTAACTCCCTATTCACAGCTATTAACACACGGGATATGTTTTTCTCCATGTTGAAACCACTGAGAGCCATGCTGGACATGAACAATTCTCATCACTGATGTAGTTACAGCCACAGACCTGCCCCCAGTAGGATGCTAACTGAGCTTGAATTTTGGGGATTCTTTTTTGTTAGTACATATACAATCTCCTACCTTGATCCTCATCCCAGAGAGGAAATAATTGGCATATCCTTGCCAGTGGTACCAATGTTCAAAACATGAGTAAGGGAGAGAAAGGATTTTGAAGCTGTCGTCAGTCATGATGCTTGATCCAGTTGCCACTGTTCAGAAAACTGTAAAAGGTGTAATATAAGAGTCTTCAGAATTTTCCTAGGGTAGACAATGTATTAAAAGGCAATTCCACAGATAATAGAAATCTCAACCAAGGAATGTAAAGCTGTAGTACACAGATTCCACAGAATCTCTGTCTGTTCAGCTGCATATAAGAAACCTTTTTTTCTGTTGAAACACAGAGTTAAAGTAATGTTAAGAACCACTGGCAACATTGTTTTACAGAGCTGTTCACATTTAAAAAGGAAAAAGGAAGGAAGTGATTCAGCAAACATTTTGGGCCAGCCTTGAATATTTTCTCCTCCAGATCTCAGGACTGGTTAAACTGATGAGCTATTCTTTTCTATCTTCTCTGGTGAAACTCTTAGCCTAAGGGGTGGAAAAAGGTTTTCACTTATTTTTACAGTAGGTATTTAAAGGTGTTCCTGAAATGACAAAACTGCCAATTTTAGCCAGAAGCACCCTAAATCTGGCAAGAATATTGTAAATTTCTCTGCATACAGCAGAGCCCTATCGCCTCCCTCCTGACCTGTACAACACCCCTCTGAACCTGTTCCCGAAGTGTTCCCAAGGAGACAGCCAACCATGATGAATTACACACGTTTGCAAAGGAACAGATTGATGTGACGACCAAAGGAATGTTTCCTTTCCTGAAAGAACTGTCTCTCACCAAAGATTTTCTGTTCCTTTCCAAGTTGTTTTTCAAGCATTATTATTATCATTAGCATTTAATGAATGTTCTGCATGTTCAAATATGTACCATATTTATTACTTTCTGGCTGAGGTTATCTTGAATTCTTTGAATTTCCTGTTACGTTTCATCCATTTATTATAAAAAGGCAGATGTAGATTTCTTCTGTCTAGTATGCACAGGAAAATCCTGAAGTTATTTCCCCAGAGCACAGAACTCTTCATTCATCAGATAGAACCCAGACAAAAAAGCGTAAGTTTTTGTTCAGTCTGTCTCAAAAAAAAAAAAAAAAGCAAATTAAGTCACTAGAAACTGTATTATCCTTACATTAAGATATGAACTATTACAATTACTATGGAGAAACCAAGTTATGAGACCAAGCTGTTCCATCCATCCACATAAATTTCCAAACACAGGGGTGCAAATGGTTAAAAATATTTCAAATGAATATTTAAATAAAAGTTTTTAGGGTATCCTTATACAAAACAAAGTATCAAAAAAAGAGAACTCAGCTTCTGTCTGTATACATTAAAGATTAGCACATGGTATACTCCACCCTTGTCTGACTGACGCCCAAGTCCCATTATCAGTCAATCTTTTCAATCTTAATTTACATTGGATATAGCTAAAAACCAAGGTGGGGATGCAAATCTAGTCCTAGCTACATAGATCTTTCTTTCATTTTGATGTGTTTTTCCTACTTTGAAAATTAAGCAACTATATATATTTTTTCCTTTAATTTTATATATATATATATATATTGTTTAAATGCACAAAAGGGGGTTGTGCAGTTAAGGTGTGTGTGAGGGGAGGTTGATATGTCGTCAGTACCAAAGATCAGGCTCACAAATATCATGGCAAAGATGGCATCCTCCAGCCAATTTGAAGGAACTGGAATCCACTGACCTCCGCTAATATCCACAACAACAACAACAAAAAGAAATTATGAGAATCAGTCTCTGAAGCTACCAGCTAAGCATGAAAACTAATTAATTCCTGACATTATTTTTCCACAAAGTAACTGCAAATCTCAAAGTGGAAGGAAAATGCACAAGAATGAAACGGAGGTGTCAACAGGGCAACTTTTACAAAATTGCACACCACTGGAGAAAACAAAATTATAAACATAAATGTTTAGCTAGAAGGTAAAAGAATAAAAGAAATTCTGAGGTGAATACTGGGAGCTTGGATTGCCATTCACTTAAAATTATTGCTAAAGTTTTTTTAATTTTCTGTGCCTACAGTGCAGTCTGCCAGGTTCAACATAAGCCTGTTAGCATTATGTTATCGTGGGCTCCCTGAGAGTTCTAGGTGCCTTACAGACAAATGACAGGAGCACATCCGTTCACTTTCCTCTGTGGTAGCTTTTTCCCCTACTCAACCAAAGAGATGAATAGCACCAACTCATAAATAGAAAGTGATTGAGTATGAATGTTTCGCGGAAAGCTGATTGGAAAAGGACGTTTTCCTTCTAACAATATTCATACCTTTGGGTAATTTGGAACAACACTTTTTCTTTTTTTTTTTTTTGGCATACCACATTAGACATTTTGTTTTTTATTATATTTTTCACTGAAACTAGAAACAGCTGCTGTCTGATGTCGGCTGGTATATGTGGTAGTAGTGTGGGTGGAGGAAGAGATTTCTTTTTCCTCACAAGAAAGACGCAACTATGGAAAGTATGAGGTTACAGAAAAGTGTTAGCAGGTGATATAAAACATTTCTTTGGTTTACATAGGTTAGAGAACGTCCATCCAAATTGCTTTTGAATGATTCCAGTTGTAGCATCTTTAAAGTACAAAGGTTTGATAACCGCAACAGCGATTAGCAGAGCAAAAGAATCTATTTTCTTTGAAATTATAATCCCCAGGAGAGGATGTTTGGCAAGCATTTTTTTGGGCTACAACAACCAATATTTGCCCCTCTGACATATTCCAAAGTGATTATGTGGCATAGGAGAATAAAAGCAGCAAGGGCCTAGCTGTCCATCACTCCCTTGTAATTATACCCCTGGCTTTTTCATTTCTTTTCTTAAAGCTGGAGTATTTTTGGAAGTGCCACTTAGTTATTTTGAAATATTCCTGACCACTGTGCCACAACACAAGCTTTCCCTGCTTTAGTTAATACTATATAATGTCCCTTCAGAAGCTCCCTGAAAAACATAAATGGAAGGAAGTTCACCAGTCTAATTAGAAATGGGCCACATGCCTTCCAAATACCTCCTCATCAGTTCCTACGTCCATATACTCAAGTACTTTGCCCCAGCGATTCAGGCTGAGACTTTGCAGCACCTGCCCAGTCATGCAGTTGCAGCCCAGCTGGCTGTAAGGACACGTGCCATGGTGTTCTGCAAAGCCCTGGCACAGAGCGGTGAGCAGGGAGATACTGCTCACTCTTTCTCCCCGCACAAAGAATTTATTTTTTAGCACAATATGTAATCATACTGCATAACTGTTTTCTGCAGGTTCGTACAAAGTCTACATAAGTTCAAAAATGACCAAATAATGAAAGAAAAAGCTATCAAGGGTCATTGAATACAAATACTCCATCACCAACTGAGGAACTTTGTAAGACACAAAATATAGGGGGCTAGAGGAACATTTAAGGGAACTATAGAACACTTATTTTTCACATTCTTCACTGTACATCTGCTTCTGATTGATGTTAGAGACAAGATACAGGATACTGACAAGCATTTGCTTGGACCCAGTAAATCCATTCTTATGATCATATGTCATTTAACACAAACACGGAACCAAGAATGGTTTTCGTAGGCCAACATAAAACCAGGCCAGTGAGACAGCTGTTCTTATGAAGTCTAAGACCTTAAATTTGGAAAAACTTCTTAAGAAGGAGGGATGCTTGGGAAGAGACAGTTGGTGGTTTTCTTTCTTTCCTTCCTTCCTTCCTTCCTTTTTTGCCTTTGTAGGGGTAAGGTTCCTGCATTATTCTCTCCTTACCACTTCTCCGTGTCCCTTGGCAGACAGACTTCAGTATTCTTTTACAAGGCAGCCTTGCAGCACAGACTAGACTGCAGCATTTTTGGTGGCACTTCGTGTTAGTTAGAGACAAATGTTACAAGCATGGAGGCACAGGAAATGTAGAGAGCTTCTGTGGAAGTGCCACCATGGCTTTTCTTGATGTTGCTCGTCTTCTGTGGAGCCTGCCTGAGTGTGCAGGCAGCCTAGGTCTAACTCCCAGTCTTAGAGCACCTGGTTTCAGAGCATCTCAAGCAGACCAGAACAGGCTCCCTTTGGTATGACTCCTGGAAGATTACAAGGTGCCACAGATGTGGCAGTGCTGCTCTCTGGGTTGACTATGAGGACCTGCTCTTTGCATGTGTAGGTCTAGAAAACAAAAGACTATTGTGTTGTCTTGAACAACAGTAAAAGTCTGGCTCCTGCTGGGAATGGAGTTGTGCATCACAGGGTGTTGCATATCCTGTATGACTTGATTGATTCCCCTTAGGGACATAGCCTACAAGTCCTGCTTTGGTCCCTCTCCACAGTCATCCAGAGAACCCTTGAAATAGGCTGGTGTTATGCTCCCAGTTGCAGATGAATTCAACTAGGCTCACCCCAGGCCTGTGACCTCTGTTTGAAAGAGGGGCCCCTGCTTCGGTGCTGGGGGATAACACAAAGAGACCAGGGACAAGCTGCTCTGTGAGAGCCTCCAGGCAGGTGTGCACCACCACCTGAGCTATGAAATACAATAGGTTGAAGCTCAGGCTGGCCTTGGGGGAGCAGTACGGGAGACTGCAGAAACCCAGCTCCCAGCCAGCCTTCCCTCCTGCGTTTTGGCAAAGATGTGGAAAGCTCAAGGTGGACCATTCACTTTGTGTAGAGCTACACGGTGTGGTTGTGAGGTCTGTTGGGAAGTAAGTAAATGGCATCTCCATCAGCCCTTTGGAAAAGCTGGGTGATTGTACAACCTCAGTTCAACAGATATATATCTCACAAATATTTGTATACTTATTCTAGTTAGTTTTCTCTTAAGGAAATGCAATCTTCCTTTAATCTGTACCCTATAATTTCTCACATAAAGTGCTCCTGAAGTGAGCAGATAGCTGTATGCCAGTGACTAAAGACTAAGTTGAAACCAATTTGAAGTTTTGGACCGCTGTGATTTTAAGAAGTCGCACCTGGGCTGGGACTTTGGGTGCCAAGATTTTAGCCTCAAGCAGATTTTTACAGCCAAGTTTGAAAGTCCTGAAAATGAGAAGAGAGAGGGAATGTTATAATGGAAAGGCTGGCATAACTTCAACTACTGTATAGCAGCCATAGTAGTCAATGAGACTGGGAGTTAGAAGCAAATCTGCCAACTTTCACTCTGTTCAAATAAGGTAAGTCATGCTAAAATATTAGATTGCTTAAAAAAAAGAAAATAAAGAAATAAAGTTGCCTTTATCTCTTCAGAAACATACCAGTTATAATAAATAAATAAACAGTCAAAAATCATACAAATACACTTTCAATCAAAGTCTGCTTTGTTTTCTTTGTGCCACGTGATTTTTTTCTGCTCAGTAAAATGGGATGTGGGAAACTACCTTTAAAATGAATTTGACTGTTACTGGCTGGAAATTCAGGCTCTACCTATCCAGAAAAAGGCAGTATAGTCTGGGCCATTCCCCAACAATAGAGTGGCAGCAGGCTAAATATAACCTCACTTACAGTCCCAGAACTGGCATCTAACACCAGGGGCTTACAATAACACTGGAGCCGCTGCTGCTCCAGCAACAGCCGAAGCAAGGGGAGGGAAAGCTCTGTTTGTTTTTCAGCCGGGACCTCATTCTTCACTCAGCTGTTTGCTATTAGGGCTGGAGCAGTAGCAGTGAGAAATTCATTGCTGCTTGGTCTCCGAATCCTGACACAGTAACAGCGCAGACCCGACTAGCCAAATCCACAAAGGATCAAGGGAAGGGGAAAAAGAGAGCAACAAACTTTTGAGTGCCTGCCGTCTTGCTTATATAGCACCTTTCATCCCCAAGGAACCTATTTACCGAGGGTCTGACTCTGTCCCATTCCTGTAGAGGTGCTATTAGTGAGTGCTGGAACCTGTGCAAGGAATTTCCTCTCACCCGGCTCCCTCCACCCTGCCGGTGCAACCTGTGTGACTGGGAGGTACTCCCACCAGCACCGTGTCCCTCCAGCTGTCACCTGCAGCCTGCCACTTGCCAGATCCCCTCCCCTGCCTGGCTGGGAGGAGAGAAGAGGAACAAAGTGGAGTGAAATGGTGGGAAAGCAGGAGTGTCCCTGCAAGGAGCTGCAGCTCTCTACTCCCTAGAAGGGCACAAAATCAAGAGCTAACTCAGTTATACTCATCCTGATGCTCTGACAGCCATTGGACCCAATTCTGCTGGCACTCACATAGGTGTCCCTTGAGCTGAATTATACTGTAATTATTTTGTGCTATAGAGGAAAAAAAGGAGAGTTGTACTCATCTTACCAGCACGTCTCTAGACCAGTGGAGTCACTAACGTGCCCTGGTGTCAGGGGTGAGGACTCAGTCCCACAGGAGCTTAGTGAAGAACACAGACTACATATGGGTGACACAGGCTGGGTGAAAAGCAGAGACTCCTTTCCAATACAACTGCTGCAGAGCATTTGCTGCTTGGGAAAATTAAAATTGCTCTCTGGGACTCTGCTTTTGTGCAGTAGGTACGTGCTACCAAAATGAATTGCCACATTTCAGAGCAAGCTTTCCTGCTGCTGCAGAGAGCAGAGCTCTCAGCTTCTCACAGAGGAGAGCTCTGGAGGAGGAGCCTTGGCTTGGGGTCCCTGGGTACAAAGGGTGATTTCTGCTAGTCCTGCTCTAAAGCACTGCAGCTGAATGACGGCTGCTGGATGCAGACAGCATGGGTGAGAGTTTGTGCTTGGAAGCTGGTCACAGCAGTGGAGCTGATTGCTTTCATTCTTCTGCAGCCTATTTATGTTTGAAAATAAAAATGGTATGTAAGAACACAGGCGCTTTTCTGCCAGTATAGCTGCTTCCCCTTCTGGGGACTCCGTGCTGTCTGGCTTGTGAGCTAAGCGATAAGAAGCCCAAGACTGGGAATTTTGTTTTGCATTTCACTGCCTCCTCGTCCTGTTGACATAATGATCTCATATGCAAAAACCAATCACCCCCTGACCACAGCATAACAAATTGAATGCAATACTTGACACGCGGGCTCTGAGACCGTCTGCCCAATTTCTCTTGCTGCCCTAGGGTAAAAGGGTCTGTTTTGTGCTATCTGCAGCCTACAAACTACAGTACAGTTAGCGCTACTGCTGTCACCTGTGAGCATATCCCTCCCAGCCATGCTTTCTGATTATTGGAAACAAGTCAAATATGTCCCCACAGGCTGACAAACTAGACATGAAGGAATACTTCAGTATATTTGAAAAAAAAAAAATCAGACAGCAAATGATTGTCTTTATACAGAGGCAGTCCGTGCTATTCACTAAGAAGCAAACCTGTCACTAGATCTGTGTAGGTATGCATAACCAAGGCTGACAGTAAAGGGCACACATGCAGTGTGAGCAGCATGAACAGCAACATCTTGATATTCAACACACCTGGGAGAAAAATCTCATGTACGCTGTCCCACCACCTTCAGTCAGGTCTTGTGGTTACACCAAAACCTGAACTTCCTGCTAAGTCACACTGTGCATGCTATGTGTTAGCTTACATCCTACCCCAGATCTGGAGCTGGCTTAGCTGGGGAGGAAAATCAGGTGGGGACCAGCTTCAGCTTGAGCCTTTCCCTCACAGGCAGGAGGTTCAGTGATATGAGGGAGGCAGCAAGAAAAGAAAGATTTGCAGTTTTGGAAGCATCAGACATCTCCCCACAGGAGCTGTTCCCCTTTGTTTCTACACTGGCACAGCACGTTTACTTCCCTATTTTATAAGCATCTGCTAAACTTGCAGCTGTTCAGGGCTGGATGTAGGCTCTTTGTAGCCTACCCAGTACGTATAGGATAACTAGTACATCCCACTGCACTGTGTTGACCAGTTGAAACCATAAGGTTTAGATCTGTTTTTTGATGATTTCTGCAGACCCTTTCCAACGGGTACATGAAAAGTAATTAAGAAATGCATGTCTGTTCACAGGCTTACACTACATTGCATTGGCAGACAGGGCCTCTGCTTATACCAGAAGACTTCAGGAGTACATCCGCTGAAGAACCAGGAACCACTGGTTTGTAGGGCTGCAATCCCAACCTATAGACATGCAAGTCTTGATCTGTGCCAGCTCCCTGCAGCTATGTAATTGAGCAGACTAGTGTCAGCCTGGTTTGTGACACCCTTATTCTCTATCAAGAAAGAGGCAACTTGACCAGTAAGAAAGGAAAACAGACAAGAGTCCACAGCCTGCGTCACACTATATATATCACTACTACAGAAATGTAGTAAATAAGAGCCATAGTTAATCAGTTATTCCATCACTATCAGAAGCAGTTACATTTGAGTCTCTGTTAACAAGCCCAACATGCATCTGCCAGGTATGTGGAGTTCAGATCATCTGCCACTTTTTAATGCCAACATTTATCCTGAGTACTCTGTGACTTTTTGGTATGAAAACATGACATCTCCCAACAACGAATGATGGTCAACTGACCCAGGGTTTTCTTCTTGCAAAATTACCTCTATTTTCTCCTGGACACCTGAATTGCTCAGTACTGAATAAGCTTTTCAACTATTGGACTTTTATTCCAATAGTTAAAATATCCATTTCACGCCTGAGAAATAACTTGAGATTACTCTGCTAAGGCACATCTGTCATGAACCTCATTAATCTTGAAGCAGTACATTAGATGCCCAGCACAATTTTGGCACTGTGAAAGAAGAAAATAAGAACGTTCCTTCAGAAGCTCTGAACACCTGATATTCTACATAAGTTACTATAGAAAGCATAGTCCACCTTAGCACTACACTTACAGATAGAGAATCTTAGCATCTATCTTGGATTGTATTGCAAGAAGAAAAAAAAAAAGCCTACTTCTGCCATCTGATGTGTCTTTGCTGGTCTTCATTTGATTCAGAATGATTACTACAAGTCCACTGTCTTCCATTAAGGCTCTGCCTGGGTTACGAACAACTGACCCCATGAAATCAGCTGCAAACACTATAGAAGGATTACTTCCAAATATACAGACTTCAAAGAACCCTTGAAAACATGTTCATGGAATTTTCTTTCAGCAACTTCTGTAACTAATACAAACATACAACCACATGCCAGCACTCCTCACTTGTGGACTCTGCAGTGGAAATCAGATCTTGTAGACAATCATCTTTCCACTGTCACATTTGGTGTGGTAAAGTAGCTTCCACCTTGTTAGGATATGAAAACCAGACAAAAGAAAAGTTTTTGTAAACATTGGCATCATCACTGTCTTCACTAGAGAGAGAGAGTGAAATCTGCGTTTTTTTTTTTTTAAAAAAAAAAAAGTTTAAAAAAAAAAAAACACACCTGAATGACTGAAGTCCTTCAAAAACATTGACTAATTCTTCTGCAGGTCTTCAAGGTGGTAGCTATCACCTCTAGCATATATATGAGCAAGTGAAACTAGAGAGATTTGCCAAGAGTCACATCTTAGCTGCTTACCTCAGCACTGTCCTAGAGGATGGAGAGAAATGGGCCACGTCTTATTTGAGGTACCTAGATCAGATTGAAATGAGCTGCACTCTAGAGGTGCCTATTTCCTTCCATCATCTGTTGGAGAAGGCTAATGTGATTTGCTCAGAGGTAAATGTCCATACTTGATCAGCTGAATACCACCACAGGTAACTGCCAAAACTGCCAATAGACCTCTGATCCCAACCCTTTACAAGACATGGGACCCTTTAGATCACACACTCTCAGCCTGTTTCCTCCTTTCATTCACTACTTGACTACACAAGTTGAATACAACCCTTAATCATGGTGATGAAAACTTCAGTGTTTTGGAAGCAGGCAAACATCAGGGTTCAGCTGTGCCATCCAGTTGCATCTTACAACCTGAGAGTACCATTTAAACTTATAGTACTATGTGTGAGTAAAGACAGCACAGTGTGATTTAAAGCTTAGGTTAAAGACCATGCCAAAGTCTTGAACTCCAAACATACTTATATGTAACAGCCCCTTGCTCTTTGATCTCAATGGGGTTGTCAAGGATGAAGGTATTATTTCACCTGAGTAAAGGTGCCAGATAAAAATACAGTCACATGCAACTAAACTTTAAAGAACAGATTACCTACTATTTTGATGAAGTTACCTATGGTGTTCCTGCACATGCTAGTAGGTTCTTAATGCACAGTTGGTGTTCAGTATTTTAGGAGATACTGCAGTGTTGCTAGTTTTGCAATGCTATTTATTCATCCAGTGATCAAGTATGTATCTGAAGCAGCAATATTTTCAATAAGACAGAGCTATGCTTTGGGAATCAGGCAGCAGCGTTCTAGCTCAGGTGCCTGAAGTAGGGGATATATCTGTGTGCTGATTGCCTCTCTTCAAGAATAGGAACACACAATACAAATAATGCTAGCTATATCAGTTAAAATAAGAGCACTGCTAGACAGATTTCTCCCTTGAAGTGAAATCAAGCTGCAATCCCTCCAGAACATGCTATTATTTTGTAGGGGTGACATTACAACAAATAATATTGGAAAATGTATGGGCCCTGGAGAAATAAAATGTAAAGCTCATAAAATAGCCTATATTTTGGTTTATGTTAATGAATTTCATCAACAACAAAAAGAAACAACTCTAGAGCAGCCCTATCCACATCATTCTGAAACTTTCTTGCAATTGTTCCTTATCTCAGGCACCTACTCTCTGGCCACGGTAGGCTGGGTCAGCAGTGTCTTGGCTCCCGCAACAAACCATCTGATGTAGACATGACATGTAGCCATGTCTCAGTATCAGATAATTTACAAAGCTTTGGGTACCAGCCTGCTTAGTCTGAGCTTGGTGGGCACCAGGAAGCAGAGGGCAACTTCATTGCTCCCAAGGGAAAGCAGCCACATGCTGTTCTTGCTTCAAACAAGCAGGCAACATTAACAACTCTTAGTCTTTTATTCTGAGTCGGGGATCTATTCTTGCATTTCATGAATGTTAGTGTTTTATTTCAAGCCTTACAGACAGGGATGGTATGAATTTTCCCTTCCCACAAAGATTCTCACCCTTATAGCTGCAGAGAAAAGCTCAAGAATTTATGTAGTTAATACTTAAATTCCAAAAGACGAAAGGGCAATAAAGCAAACCCAAATGGGTTTATTTGAAGCTGAAGGTTTTTAGGACATAATTTTTGGGAGACTTAACCAGGGGAAAGAGAGGGCATTTGCATGTTTGGGACTGGAGGTCAGAAAGCAGAGATCTACAGCAGAGAAGCACATGCCTGGTACTGCTCCCTTCTGCCCTCAGGCTCCCACGGCAGCACACCGACCACACACAGCCCAGACAGTGCTTGTCAGTGGCCAAGAAACAACAGCCCAACAGCAAGACTTCTCTCTGCATTTGGCTGATAAACCAGGGGCAGAGGAGTAAGGAGCCTTCCCCTCAAGGTACAGCCACAGTGCCTACCTAGATGGGAACAAGGCTTGGGAAACCAGCATGCACTCCCCAAGCCAGGTAAACTTCCCAGTAATATGCACACAGTACGTGGGGAAAGGCTTCACAGCATTGTTAAACCTAAAGACCATATGAAGTGTCCAGCTCCCGGTGCTTTAGTGAGACCAGAATTGAAGGGAAGCAATCATATTGACTGCATGGCAAATCAGCTGTCCTTTCTGCAAAAAGCTGCTGTTAACTTTACTGTAGCAATAAGCAAAGTTGATTTACTGTCTTCCTTCCTCCAGGGCACTGTCTGCTAGACAAGACATCTGAGAGGGTCCCTAAGTGGAGCTGCTATGTGAGGAATCCCAAGCAGAAAAACACAGGACACGGAAAGTGCTTTACTCTCTGGCAGACCTCACCTGGTTTCTCTTGCTAATGAAACCATCTCCTAAAAACAGCCCGGCTCACAGAGTCCATTGATACAGGTCACCTCATGTTGTTAGGCCATGAAATGAACTCCCCAAATCACCCTTAAATAGGGGTTGCTTTATACAGTGCTGTGTATGTTTGTAACTGAGAATGGCGGAAGGTTCACAGCCACAGAGCCAAAATGTGACCCTGATAATGGAAGCAGGAGGTATTCTTGTAGCGCAGTGTCATGTAGCTGCTCTGCAGCACCCCAAGAGACCCACAGGATGGGATCAGACAACCAAGAAGAGAGCTGATGCTCATGCCTTGGTCTGTAAATAGAACAAGGATCAAGATGAAAAAAAAAAATAATAATTGAGCTCTCTCCACAGTCTCTGTTGTTCCCCCATTTGGATTCTAGGGTGTCTTGATGGTTTTCTCACCTGTTCAGGACCCACACAGATGTTGTGTACCCAGCCCCCTCAGTTGTGTGTTTGAAGGGGAAAGTACTTTGTGGTTCCTTTTAACCCCAAGGGATGGATCTTTTCTATTTGAAGACTCCATTTCAGTCTGCCCATATATATTCTCTCCAACTCTCACTCTTCTGGTGTAATTTTATCCCTAGCTCCATGATGAAAATCTGGAGGAAATCCTTGGACCCCTGATGCTCAACAGGAGAAGAGAATCAGGAACTACAGGGTGTCTAATAAGGGCTTGTAAGAATCCTTGTGACAGTATTTCCTGCAGCCAGAATACAGGATCTATTATCGGGACACTCAGACCCTTTCCTTCTTGGCCCCAAACACCTGATGCTTCAGTTTGTCCTGTTTCACAATTGTCCTGAAGCTGGAAAACCTTTTGAAATATTCTCTTTCAAATTTCAAGCAGGGATGACACAAACCCACGCCCTGGTCCCAGACACATCTCCAGCTTTACAGAGGAAGTGTTTAAACTGCTCAGGCTTCGCGCAGACCCTTTTGTGGATTAAACATGACGCTGCTCCATCACACACAAAACCTCCCTTTATCTTTCTCCCTGTTGAAGCACCCGCAAACCGCTGCCAAGCTGTTCTGCAGTGCCATCTAGTGAGTCAGAGACATTTTAACAGAGCTTCCCCGCCGAGCATGGACACATCAATCATTCTAACAACGCTTTTCAGTTTTTCGATAAGGCTCTTCTTTCCCTCCCATATCACCCTCACCTCCCCACCCCAAGTCTTGTGTATTCAGAGTCCAGCCAGACGAGCCCTTTCCTCCTAATATGAGGCCAAAGTCTTAACTCCAGGACAGTTCCCAGTCTACCAAGAGTAGCATTGCTGAAAGTGGATTGCACCTTCACAGTCTGCAACAGATTAGATGGGTGTAGATGGTATCTCCTGCCCTTCAACAAAACTTGGAAATGCAGAGTTAGGATAGGTGTGAATGCACTCATCCATGTTGGGGGTGGTGTGCAGGTGGGAAGGAGATGGGCGTTGGGTGGGTGAGGAAAATAACAGCTAGATAAGGAACTGGGGCAGGGATGTGGGAAGAGCACAAAGGGTCAGTTGGGGAAGGGAAATCTGAGGCTGCAAAGAGAATAGAGCAAGGGGACTGGTGGGAGAGGACCTGGAGACACAGAGAAGCAAGGTGAGAGGACAAGGTTGCAAGTGCCTGCTCAGGGAGGCAAGATGAAGAAGAAAGTCCTGATGAAATTAGCAGAAGAACTTAATGAAGGAGAATAAGACTAGAAACAGTAGGGATAGACAATGTAGTAAGGCAATGGGAGACAAAAGCATTGAAAACGTATAAATCCTCTGTGGCTCAGCTGGGAAGTTGTGACAGGAAACAGGAACAGCCAGGCCTGAGCAGCNATGGGATGGGATGGGATGGGTGCTTAAGGGGATTGCTGGGGTTGGAGCCTGGTGGCAAATGTCAGAGATAGGTGCCTGATGATGACTGTGCATATGTCAATACTCTGTTTTTAAGTTTGGTTATTTAAAGACCTAAGAAATCGAATGCACACTTGCAAAGTACATGCATGCACAAACCTTACATTACATTATTACTATATGTCTTACAGTGCAGGATTAAAGTTCCAATTCTGAGCTCTTCAAAATTAGTAATTGTCAGGTAGGGTTGCCTATACACCCTAATTCACTGCATGCCTTTAAATGAATAGATGTTCCCCCCTAGAGAGAAGTCAAGAGGGTGTGGTAAGAGACTTGTCTGTAGGGGACTGTGCCTGCCATTTTGCAGGCAAAACAGAACGACTGAGGCAGGACATGAGCTCATGACTAAGGCAGATGAATGATGCCACAGAGTTGGACTCTCTCTCTTCCCTTCCCCAGCATGCCTAGGTGACACACATTTAATCTCTTAAGCCTTTTCTCAGGTGGTGCTCAAAGTCTGCATCTTGCTTTGGGGGTGTTGGGCTGGAGATCTAAGAATGTGTTTTGCAGAAAGGCGGAGACATGAAGCCATAAATAACACTGTTAAGAATTCCCACACTGAATCACCACTCAGGGCTTTGCCATAAAACCAGCCTGGCTGGAGGGCACATATACTTCAAGAAAACCATCAGCTTGAACAATGGCAGTTTCTGGCATTCTCATGTGTTGCCAACAAATTTCCACATGCTGGAGCACAACTTTACTTTTTCAGAAGGTAGATGTCCCTGTGGCCTGATCTGCCATGATTTTTCATGAAGTTTTATGGGGCTAGGAGTCAAAGTACTAATAAATGGAACTACATGTAAACTGATCTTTTAATAAAACTGCAGTTATTGTGGGGGAAAGTCTTTGTAAGATTTCAGAATAGTCTATACTGCATTTTCCATTTTGCTTGGACAGAAACGTGAAGTGGTGGCTGCATGAGGAAGAAGAAAGCAGCCTTTTACAGCCCTTAGCTATATCTCCAAGCACCTGAAAGAATACCACAATCACTCACTGTTTTCAGTTTAGTAAGGGTAGGAACTCAGTGTACTTCTAAGTAGAAAAAGGGGAAAAAACACGAAAGGGAGAAAAGCCACAATAAACGCATGGGGTATTTTCCATCTTGCATGGCTGGCTTTTCAGTATTTACATTACATAATATACAGCTACTAGAATTACTGTGTCCTATTCCAGAGAAGCTTCCGGAAACCAGATTATTTAGCAGCTAGGAATGAATGCTAACCCCACCATTTGAAACACAAGCTAATAATATAGAAGTTTATTCTACCCAAGGGTATGTGTATCCGTCATACTTGAGAAGCATTCCTCTGTATGATAGATTCAGCTTGATGGGCATGTTTACAAAGGCTTTCTTCCTAGGATAATTGGATGATTTTGGTTTGGGGGAATAGAGACATTTGAAAAGTATTCTAGCACAGTAAAACACTCCAGAGATCTGGCTACAAAGAGCTGAGGCCTAAGGAAATGAGCAAAACTCAGAAAGGAGAAATGAGATCATCAGTCTTAAACGGCCAAGAGGCCTGCATGGGTAGGCTGTGGTTGTCACTAAGAGAGCCATGGTCAACATAGCTGCTCCTTTCAGCCTACATCATACAAGGCTGAGGACCACTGGTCGTTTTTAATGCATGAGCTCACCCAGCTTCCCTCTAATATTCCCAAGAAACCCTTCCCATGGAGCAATAGAGACCTGTCAGCGAGCTCCTCAGGGTTTGCAAAGTCTTTACTGCTGATGTGGCATCTAACTGACTGAAGCAGTGTGAAACCCATGGACAGTAGACCTTACTATTGCAACACAGAGGCACATTTAACTCCTCAGCTTGAAAACATAATCTACCACCAACATATGAGTTTAAGTGTGACAGCTAGGTTTATGCAATGGTGCAGATTCACTACTTCATCACACATTCTTTTCTCCCTGCTGCTCATACTGAGCGTCCAAGTTGGTATCTTGCAGTTCCCAAATATCTTACTAATTTACCCTGTAAAAGGCTTCTTCCAACAATTTAGAACTGTGAAGAGATGCATTCAATTACCATAATTGCCCATGCAATTTCTATTTTTTTCTTCAAAATATATTGAGGGTTTCTATTCACAAACTAAGTAATTCATTACTTACAACTAGCCAAAAATGGAGATGTTACATGTGCTTGTTTTACCAGAAAGTCAGGGGTCAAGTTGGACTGGGTCACAAAGCTGCTACTTCTTTGCAGCTGCCAAACCAAGCCTTTTAAGAAATAAGAGGGTAATAATACTTAAACAACAACAACAACAACAACAACAACAAAAACAGCTGTTTAATGTCCACTTTCAGAGGTGCAGAGGAGTAAGCTTGCAAGATCTTCTTTTTATGCTATGTTCAGTTCAGACCGACTTTTTGTGACAGCACAGGGAGTGTTGGAATGTCCCAGCTACATCTCCTGCCTGAGAAGCTCAGCCTGTCTATAAAGGCTCTGGCCCCCAAACCATCCTCAGAACATCTGAGGCATCTGGCTCAATATGTTTCATATCCAAATTTCTTATAAGAAAGTCCCTTTTTATGTAATCATAAACATGAGAGAAGGGGAAACACAATGACTGGAGCCAAGTCACAAGAAACAAAAGCTTCATTACAGTGGGAGAGAATGGGGAGGAAGCAGGGGAGGGCAATGGGCAACACAGGGAGGACTGTAAGGACCAGCTGCTTGGTTTGGAGGAATGATGCAGGAAGGAAGCTGCAGAGGCTATTAGATTCCTTTCTTTCCATGTTAAAGTGGCAGGTCTCCTCTCCCTGTGAGGCTCTGGAATAATGATGCTTCCCAGACATTAATGTGTCAATGGCTTTGTCTGTGGCTTTGGACCACTGAAACTAAAAAGCATTTTCTTTCCTTGGTATCAAAAACATCGGTGCCCCTCTGTTTTTTATTGGGATGTTCAGTGTAAAACTCATGTTTGCAAAATTTAAAATATACAGTTTTTACCCACACATCTGCTTCCAATTAGGAGAAAATCACAGCAAGGAAAGGATACTTTCCTTGCATTTTCTTTAAATCTCACCCCCATTCCTCCTAACCCCAAAGCATGGTTTTGCTGGTTTCATCCTTGCAAGGAAATTTCCTGTAGCTGTGACTGTTACGACAGCAGACAGCTACTAAAGAACTACTGGAAAAATGTATAACCAGTGTAAGAGGTTTTAGCCTGTTTAGGAACAAGTTTAGGGTTTTCATGTTCTTGTTGACAGCACTCCAAAATATCTCTGAATCAAGGTTGCCTAGTAATCTGCCCAGGTAACGCCTTTCTTGAAGACTTTGTCAGTTTACCAGGAAGAAATGTGAGCTGGCCACTGATGCAGCTTCCTCTGAATATCAAAGTTATGTTCAGAGGCCATTGGGATTACAAGTGGGTGGCAGTCTAAAGCTTTGTCCACCACAAACTGCCCACAAACAAGGTTAGAAACCATTGAGTGTCAAAAACTACAGCTAAGTAATTTCATTGCCTACTACCAGGAACAGGCTAAAGTCCTCAGAGTTGACTAACCACAAATAGAAACAATGATGTGAGGTTTTACAAAAGTATGAAGCTGCTAGAAAGAGGTGGGCCAGTAACCGGTCAAACAGCTTAAACTACATGGCATGGATTCTAGAAATACCCATGAATACTTAACAGGTGCCGAACCCTCATTAAGGAGTACCCCAGAATCGGTCATTTAACACCAGGGAAACCTTTAAAAGGTCTATTCCAAGTGGGAAATAGTGCTAGACTAACAATTATCAACTCCAGCAGGAACAAAGATCTAGTTCTACAGCCCAAGTATATCCCCTGATGACATAAGCATGTAGATTGCAAGTATCTGCTCCGAAACAAGCCCATTATGAGTAAAATTGACAAAGAGAAAACTGGATCTGATGTACCACCAACAAAAACATCCTTGCAAAGCTGCGGAGATGTGTTCATGATGAGGCTCCAGTGCTATTGTAAGGGCAAGAAGCTCCATGAATTCCAATACTCATGAAACCAGCGTTTGGCACTATGAAGAAAAGTAGCATTTTTACAGATGAAAAACACCAGTAAGGGCTTGTTTTGCAATGGAATACGTGCTATAGAATTGGAGAAGGAAGGAGTGGAGATGAGCCTGCTGCAGAACCTTTTGTAAATGTTGTCATATTCTGAGATGTAGATTTTCAAATACAACAAAAAATGCTGATCACAGAGTGAGAGTTTAGCAAGCAATGCTCACATTAGTAATGACAAAGTTTTTTGGTAAGATCACCTGTCACACAAGGAGTCAAATACCTCAAATTCTCAGAAAGACAAAGTTAGCAGACAAAACACTATCGGTGCTAGAATTTGATAGGCTATATTAAAAAGAAAACAAGTCCAGACAGACAGTAGTTTTATTAAATATTGAGTTGTTTCTCAGTATCACGTTACTATCTTCTGGACAATTTATGTTGTCCTAGGAAAACTAGAGTGTGCAAAATGTTCAATCAAAAGACATGAGTTCAGTCATTTCTCTGAGCCTGGCATAAACAAAGGTGTTTTATGCCAAGTGGACATAACCAGGCAAGCTCTTTGACATTCCTACAGCAACAAGTAATTGTTATTATTCCTGCTTCAGATATGACAATAGCTTTCTTGTCTCCTTACATAAGAAAGAGCTATCATTTGCTTTGTGAGGCCTGGAAGCGAGCACTTTGTACCTCAGTGAAGAACTACTTAATAGAATTGAATTTAGCACACATGCTTCACAGTCTGGACAGCACAACAGTATGTTAAATTTATTTCATGGTGTGAATGAATGCTGAATGCAATAAACTTGTTTAAAAGCAAAATTTCCAACCTGTAGAGGCCTCATATTGATTTTTGTTATTATTTATTGCAGTTATTAATGGCTTTTTTATTAGGGTAAAACACACATGTCACAAGTAAACCCAGCCCTTCTTAGATATCCAAATAAATGAGGCAATTAAGAGAAGTGACAGAAAAGACATTCAGATGGTAAGAACAGAGCAATGACAGCCTGGGACAATAAAAGCACTTGTCCAAAATCATTTCTCAGGTTTCATATACATTGTTGTATCACTACAGCAGAGCCTGTTGAAGGCCCATTTCAGTGCACAGGGAATGCATCCTTGACTGAACAGCTGCCATTGCACAAATCCTTGTAACTTTTCTTCAGGGATGCACCAACAATTGCATTGTCCACAGCAGCCCTCTGAAACGCAGAATCGTTTCTCTGGTTTTGTGAGTTTTTTATGTTCTGATTGTGCTCAGGTAGAAACTTCAAGAAGACATCATTTCCACCCCCTCTTGGTGCTTTTTGGGCACTGTTTTAGAGGTTTGCTAAATAAAAGTTGAGCACAAGCACTATCTGGCCTGTGGTCTCGCAGTGCCTGCTGAAGCAGTACCCATTGGGCTGGAAGCACCAGCTGGTACCTGAGCAGCTTAGCTGAGAAAGAGTCTGATCAGGGTAAAGCAGGTCCCAGAAAAGTTTCTCTCACATGCGAGAGGCTTTAACTTAGACTCCCAGCCTTCTTTTATGGGTATGATAACTGTGGGTAATTTTTAGATCTCTGTGGTAGCAATGAAAAGACAGAAGAGTTACAACTTCTTTGCATTCAACACACAGCCTTATCAATCTAGCCCTTTCTTTGGTGTAGTAGAAGAAACAGGCACAGCTTATGCCTTTGGTACAGAGAATTGGAAGCACCAGGCTGGGGGTTCTCTGATCATTTCCAGATCATTCTCGGAACCACATATCCTTCTTATCTCCTACAATATGTCACCATCAAAAGTAACTAACCTTGCACCTTAAGCAACAGCAGGCTATACTAGAGCATTTAAGGATGAGGGTTTAAATACTGACACATCATAAAACACTATATCTTTTCTGTATCTCTATGTGTATCTTGATATGTATTTCAATACGGTTTCTCGTAGGATCCTACTGGACAAAATGTCCAGCATACAGCTAGATAAAAACAAAATACGATGGGTGAACAATTGGCTGGTGGGCAGGGCTCAAAGGGTTATGGTAAATAGGGTTAAATCAGGCTGGCGGCCAGACACCAGTGGGGTCCCCCAGGGCTCCATTTTAGGGCCAGTTCTTTTCAACATTTTCGTAAATGATTTGGACGTAGGACTAGAAGGTGTTTTGAGTAAGTTTGCTGATGATACTAAACTGGGAGGAGCTGTTGACCCTGTCGAGGGTGGAAAGGCCTTGCAGAGAGATCT